>VZSR01003809.1:11081479-11133742 GCA_013398615.1 Brachypodius melanocephalos
CTCTGCTCTGCTCTGCTCTGCTCTGCTCTGCTCTGGTGAGAGCCCTCCTGGAGCGATGCATCCAGCTCTGGGGTCCTCTTGCTGCAGCAAGTCCAGAGGAGGGCCACAAGTACAGAATGTCTCTCCTGTGGAGACAGACTCAGAGAGCTGGAGTTGTTCAGCCTGGAGAAGGAAAGGCTTCAGGGAGACCTCATTGCAGCCTTTCAACACTTAAAGGGGGCTTATAAAAAAAGTAAGAACAGACTTTTTAGCAGAGCCTGCTAGGATAGGACAAAGGGTAGTGATTGTAAACTAAAAGAGAGTAAATTCAGACTAGATAAAAGGAAGAAATTTTTTATGGAGAGAGAGAGGTGAAACACTGAAACAGGTTGCCCAGAGAAGCTGTGGATGCCACATCCTGGAGGACATTCAAGGCCAGGCTGAGCAGGGCTCTGAGCAACCTGGTCTGGTGGAAGATGTCCCTGCTTAACGCAGGGAGAGTATTAGACTAGATGAGCTTTCAAGGTCCCTTCCAACTCAGACTATCCTATCATTCTATGAAAAACATCAAGGCCCTGAAGCTGAGCTTCTGCACCAACTTGATTTGAAGAATAAATTTTGAAAATATAAAAATAGGCTTTTAGCAGCCTGCCTGACAGAGGCAGAGATATTGTGTGGGCAAACTGTTCCAGAACACGGCTGTGCAATGGTTATTAAGAGCTGTACTTCCATAATAACAGTGCTGGGAGCTTTCCTTAGTAAAGAACGATAAGCAAGTTTCAACTTCTTCCTTGCTGAGACCTGGAGGCAGCACTGTGCTTGGTTAGCTCTGGTGCATTAGCCTGTAATAGCTGAGCAATATGCTTTTGAGTGAAGGTTGAATAATAGCGTTTTCTCTCCCCTCTCCCTCCCCCCCACACACCACTTTACTTTCAGAATAGCATCTTCCATTGTTGGTTATTGTCATTATCAACTGATTTCCCCAACGACTGCTCTAACCATCATTTCTAGCTTCTGGGCATTAAGCAAAGATTGCTGCAGCATAATTGGATTAATTTAGAGACTGACTTTGAACAGCGTAATTGATTTGAATTTTATTCCGTTTTCTCTAGCCACTTTTTTCACTAAGAATCATGTGAGCCTGTGAGCCCGAGCATGGACCGGAGTTTTCTACAGGGAAAGCCTTCATGACTGGGAGCCCCTCCTTGCTGAGTAGATCCCTCCACCCATGCTCTATGCATCCCTCCACTGGGGAGGGGTTCCTGCTGGGCTTCATGCCCCTTTCTTCTGACGCTCTGTGCAAGGGCTTTGGGTGCCAGAGGAGCCATGAACCCACTGGCTTCTCCACCATCACTGCAGGGGCTGCTTCGTGCTGCAGGAGGGGTTTTGTTCTCTGGCACAGGGTCTGTCACTGCTGTGACACGTGGGGACCGGCCTGCCCAGCTGTCCTGTCCCACATGGACCCTGCTTCAGGGATGCTCCCTGGCACACTTTGTTCCAACATCACAGGGGCCTTTCCAGCTGCCTTGCTGCCAATACCCAGCACAGCAAACCTTGTGTCCTGCCACGGTTTCTGGCTGGGTTTTCATTCTGTGTCTCACAGATGTGGGTGTGGAGTGGGGAGTGCCCTGTGGATGCTGCAGCAGGGCCTGTTGGTGCCTGGTCAGGGTCCTGGAGGGGCATGCACTCACCAGGGATCCCCAAAACATGCTTCATGATTCACTGCAAAGCTTTCTTTTTCTTTGCAAAACATCGTCTCTTGGTTTTCACCACACATCTTCACTGATTATGAGAGAATGGAAAGGTTTTTAATTATAAATTAGAATAATTATGAAAATCTCAACTGAGTAGCTCTGCTGCAGACCATCCTCCTGAGTAGCTCTGAGCTCCCTGTGCCATTCCAGCTCCTCTCAGCCGACTGCAGAGGTGCTCAGTGTGTGCCCTTCCTGCTATGGGCAGGGGTTTCTCTGGGATATTTGGGCAGTGGTTACCTCGAAGATGGAGCTGTCCAGGACTAGGATAGGATCCTAGCGTGAGTCACTCAGGTTTGTACTACCTGTCACAACTTACACCCAGCTCATGGGACTTTTGCATTCCCAACAAGCCCAAGGTTGCCATCCCACTAATTTCAGCAGACCCAGGATGTCCTTGTCACACCTTTGGAGAGCACCTGGCTCTCATATTCATGTGTGGCAGCACTCTGCTGTGACCACATCCCATCATGTCCTCTCAAATAGAAAAGGGATACAACTGTGTTACTGCTTCCCAACCCAGTGCCAAGAAACAACAGAACTAAAAGTAGAGTTGGTCCTTCCTATTGTTTTGGTGAAAGGGAGTGGTGCTGCCTAACATACAATTCAGTCCTCTGAAAGCCACCAGATTCTGTGCCTGCAGCAACCTGGTATCCTATTTCCAGATAAATCAGAGATAGAAGGAATGGAGACAGGTCAAATCCCACTGCCCAGTGATGCAGGGCACTCCCTTGGAAAATCAGCTGCTCCTCAGCTGTCAGCATCTCCACAGGCATCAGCCTTGGGGTGCACAGCCCCTGCCTGCACTGCTGCCTGCAAGTGCCACAAGGCAAAAAACCACCCGTCCTCCTGCTTTTCCATACGAAACTGCATATGTGCACTTGCAGGTGGAATTCATGTCCTTTAGCCCATAAAGGCCATGATCATTGTAGGACTGTTCATAAAAACATAGTTGCTATAAGGCACCCAATAGATTTTCCCGCTTCTCCTGCTTGGTGTTGTCTTATAATAAAGGTCTGGATGATTTAGTTGAGTTAGAGGAATATATCCACAATAACAGCATTAGTCTTTTCCTTACAGTAATGTTTTGCTGGAATAACATCCAGCAAACTGATGCCCAGGAAGCTTTTCCTTCCAGTATCTGAGCAACAGTTCTTAGAGATCAGCTTTGCCAGCTTTCAGTAACCTTGCTGCTTGTACTCCTTAGATGCCAAGATTGTCACAAATACTTCAATCTTTTGTGCTCTTAGCTCTTAGGCTTTTGTAGGAGACACACTTAATCATTTGCCTTTTGGGTTTTGCTTCCAGCTTTCCAGGTTCTCCCTGGTAGCACAAAGCCAAGAAGAGAAAACAGGACTGCAGAAGGGATGCCATTGGGCACATGCAGTGCCCCCACTCCTCTTCCCAATGCCTGGAAAACTTTATCCCTTGTCCATATTCACTTATTCCTCCTCTTCTGCCTCAGTTGGTCACACTCTCCTTACATGCACACTTCTTCCATGCAGATGTTACAGTTGTGCAGGCTATAATGCAATGGAAGATTTCTTTTCATCCTCCACAAACATTTAAACTTATCCCCAACTACCTAACTAATCTGTCTGTAAGATCCAAATGTCCCCAATGTTTGGGGGTGTTTGGGATTCTGATTCAGGCTTATCTAGAGAAAACACTGCAAGGTCACTGTGTTTTGATCCATCCAGCAAATGGTGCTACTGTAGGAATGTGCTGCCTGAAACCAATATCTGCTTGCAAACCTGGTGGGACTAATCCAGGTCTGACAGAGTCTCATGTAAGTATTGTTTTACTTTTAATGTTCTCTTTACTTCTCATCACTTCTCTAAATCCCACCAAAGACAGGTTTTCTCACAAGATGATGCCTTGGCACATTCACTCAATGGTATTGACTTCCCAGTGGCAGCAGGGGAATAAACCATGAGATTAAACTGTCCAATCAATTGCCCTCCTGCTGTGTTATGTGCGTTATTTCCCACCGTGCACATTCAACATTACACTCTGTGACCATTAACGCAGTGGGTGCTGTTAGACAATGAAATGTTAGACAGCAGCACACTAATAAAAGGTTTAATGAATAACATGATATCCTTACCAGCAGCTACAGAAGGGTTGGTCTGGGGGAACAGGGACTGTGTGCTGGGGAATGTCATACATTGAATAGGGACGTCTGTGCTAATAAGCAAATGCTCCTTTATCACAGCAGGGCTGGTGTGGAAATGTCCACCTGGAGAGAAAACTGAGTTTGAGGAAAATATCCCCCTGTACTAGAGAGGTGGACAGAGCAGGCATTACTTCCCAACAACTTGTTTTTTGATGCCACATGGCTTAACATCTCAGCAGGACATTAATACCAAGAAATTTGACAAGAAGTTTTCTGCACTTCCAGGTTGCCAAGTTGCCTTGCTCCCCAAATCTGCCATTCAAATCTTACCTGCTGCTCTCTTCTGCTCTGTGAAACAAGACACAGAACTCCACTTCTTCCCAAGGAGAGGTTTCAGCTTTGCAGCTGCCCTATTAGGGCTTCTCACTCTCAGCTGACACCCTTTCCCACCAATGCTCTTGTACTTGCCAGGCTAGAGAACTCTCATGAGCATCTTCTGGACAGCCTGGATTTGTGAAACAAGCAGCACCATTCTCTTGGCACAGAATCATTTCTTGTTCAGGAAAGACTTGAACCAAGGAAGGGAAAGACTGACTCCTGATGGGATGGGAACTAATTCATGCCCAAAAGAGCCTCACAGGGAGTGAGAAGCAATTATCCAGCCATGGACAGGGTAGGAGCATAGAGATGCCACCGTCCAGGATTTACACATAAGACTGGCTCGCCACTGCCTTGTGACATCCCTCTGGTGAGAAGCGAAAGGCTGAGGAAGGCCAGGGGGACATCAGCCACTTCCAGCTGGCAGCTGAAGCTGCCCAGTCCTGACTGTCCTCTCTTGCACTTTTTTTTTTTTTTCAGTTTTCAATGGGCCAAGTGGAGTTTCTTTCATTATGTCTCCTGCAACTTCACTGTGCAAGCTAATGGCGTGCTGTTAGGAAAGGGGCTGTTGTCATATAGTCTGACCTCCTCTTTACCTAGTTTCACCTATTCATTTATGTTTGCTTTGAATTAGCTGGTGAAGTCTTTTTATCAACATTATTTATAGGTTTTATGCATTTCAAGACTGCTGCTTTGCTCCTAGGCTGTACTCGTCTCTTAATCTAACTAATCATCTAATACATTTTGAAGTCTTTTCATTCTTTCTCATAAATCAAATTTTGGACCTTGATGAATCCATTTGCTGTGCTGATCTGAATCCCCTCTCTTTCATCAGATCTTCTTCATCTCATAAAGAAGTGAGCAGGTTATTCCAGGTGTGCCTGTGAAAAGATTTCATCTATATATTCCAGTCTCATTATATATTTCTCTGGCTATTTTACCTTGTTATCCTGCATTGAAGGCACAGCGCCCTAAGATTCTTTCCATGTTGTTTCTTTGCAGGTTTATTTGATAGCACACGTCTTAGATTTTTCTATCCCCTTGTGAATTAGAATAGCTTTTCATTTCAATTGAGTTTTAATCTCCAAATAGTATCTCATTTTCTCACTTTCTCCCTGTATATTTTATCTGGGTGAGTTCCATTCTATTTATTTCATGTCTTCTTTGTATTAGTAATTTCCCTCAATTTAATACATATGTGACTTCATTTAATATATTCTTCATTCTCTGCTCTAGATAATTAGTAAAACCACAAAAGAACAGATGCATGTTATTTAACAAATGTCTCTGCTAGTGTCCCTGCCAACCTGTAAGTTGTTAGTTCTGCCATTTGTTTCTAATGTTTAAATTTATTTATAAAAGATGTGTGATCATCTCTTAACCCTAGTAAATGATGTTGAGATTAAGATTTTATGGACATTCGCATAAAATATTCTACAAATAACTCCAAATGTGACAGTAGGAAGAGGTCATATGAGATGACCATTGCAGCCTCTTTTGTCTGAATAATCTGTATTATACATGTTGTTTTCCCAGAGCTGTTTGTTTTGGAATGTGGCTGTTACCTGTTAACCTTGACAAAAATGGGTGCTCAGAAAGGCATGGCATTTCTGTGCTTTGCATTATTGACTGTTTTATTTTTACATTAAATTTTGTGGCTCTGAAAGGATATTTCCTTTCAAAGGAAAAATAGGTGGTCTTCCTTCCGTGACAAAATTATACCAATATACTGGAAATAAAAATTATGTTTTCTAGCTTCAGAAGCTCCTCAAAGCCTTTTCATGACTATTTGTGTTTACAGTTGTCGTGGTTTAGGAATTTAGTGCTCCCACTGAAAACATGCTCCACTTGTGTCCCTCGCTCACTTCCCATTCCCCCTCCAGTTCTCCCCTGTGAGGACTGGAGAGGAGAACCAGAGACACAAAAGGCAAAGATCATGGCTGGAGATGGCAACAATGTAGTGGAAACAGCAATGAGAGAAGCAAATGGACAGTAACAGCAATAATATTAATGACAAAAGTGTACAAGTGAGAGACAGAGTGATTCACATGCAAAATGCTCACCATGGGCTCCAACCCATCCATTCCACGCTTCCCCAGCATGACAAATGGGGTGAGGTGGTACAGAGTAACCTCCAGGGCCCAGCCAAGCCCTCTCTTGGCTACTGCAGAAATCAACCCTGTCTTGGCCAGAACCAGGACAGCAGTGAAAATCACCAAAATTCTGTTCCATCTGCTATGGAAGTCACCTCCATGAAAGGTGAAATACTGGGGGTTTTATGTATACATACAGCATAAATCAGGGTCTTGTTTTTTGAAACATGATTCAGTTCTTCCAATAACTTATTGAAAAGTTATTGAAGTTTTCCTTTTTACAGTTTTCCTTTTTACAAATCGTATGTACAAGAATAATAGAAAAAATTGGAATGCACTGTAAGCATACTGTCCCAGAATTGCAAGAAAGGGTCATTTTTCTGCTTCAAGAGGAACAAATTATCCCTGTTTCTCCATCAGTCTTTGTATAAGCAACAAACAGATGGACAAGCAGTTACTCATATTGCTTTAGTTTATCTCCTCCTGGTTTTGTGGCACTCCATGCTTACAATATCCCAGAGTTCACACTATCAGAAATGGTCCCAGGCCTTTCAAAGATCTGCATGCTTGTACAGAGAGCACCTGCTCCTCTCTTGGTGTTCCTGGCTAGAGCAGGAAATCTGAAAATCCTGAACGATTTTTACTGATCTTTAACCTTCTAGAAAGCCTTGGGCCTGGCCAGATTTCTAAAGTTTACATCTGTGACGTGGTTTCTTAGCCTGTGCTACCAAAGACCAGTCGTGTTTCATTGATTCTCACCAACTAGTGGGAGAAGCAGGATACTTTCAGATCCCTAGGACACATCTCCTATCCTTATACCAAAGAACTTCTGCAAAATCTCTGAGTGCTTGCAAAACAATTCCTTATCAACATTTCTTTTAATAATGGGGGGTGAGGTGGGGTGGGGGTGTTCCCGTTCAATTAGAAACAGACTAAAACAGCGCCCACATCTCACATTACTATTATTTGCTTATTTAGAGATCACACCTGCATTTTGTGGAAGCAGAGCACAGATATGATACCTTTCCTTTGCCCCCTTTTTCTTTGTTATGGAAGATTTTTCTACACAGCTATTCAGCATCACAGCCATCCTCCATTCATCATTCATTTCACATCCTTTGTAACTTGTAAATTGAATTGCAGAATTGCTCACACAAAACACTATTAAAAAGATGATTCAAAGTGCATAAAGGTCTCAGCTGAGTATTCCCTGTCTGTACAGATAGTTGTGCTGAGGGTAGTTTTGTAGAGCCTAAAAGAGCATCAAAGATTTCCAAATGTTTGTCTCTGCAAAATCAAACTCACAGCAAAAAGCCACAGTGTCAGAAATGCCTTGAATGAATGTAAAATAAACACTGAGACTGAAAAAAAATGTTACTATAGCACATGACTGTCAGTACACAACTGAAGTGTTCCACAGGTAGCGAGAGGCTGTCAGGGTACATACAATTGTTTTAGATTTTAATTACACAGACCAAGCGGATTGGCGTGACAAAAAATAAAAAACAATTGTTCTCACTCAATTCAATATTTCCCACTGAAGAGATATTACTAAGTTATAGTGTATAATTTTGCTAGGGCAACTTGACCTTTTTGCTTGTTTCTCCCTGGTAATAAGCAAAGACAATTAATCCCACACGTTGAGCTGATGAGTGATGGCTCCTTGCAGAAACAATGGTGTCACATGCCACTACATACATCAGCATTAATCTCCATTAATCACACAGAGAACCATGACAGTTGACTGAATTTTGTTGTTCAGTAAGCTCTACACTAAACCCTTAGACTGCTGAAACATTGTTCAGGAAACAGAACTGCACTGTAAGGTGAAGAAGTAGATGGAAACTCTGCCATACTGCACACAGACCTGCCTACACCTGTGCTGAGCTGAGCTTCCAGCTCCACAGAGCACAGTGACTGGTTTGATTGGAAACCTGTATCCCTCTGAGGTGCCATCTCACCTGTCTGCAGGCTATCCTGTAAGTGCAAGTGCACTCCCTGACGTGCAATTTTTTTTAATGCTCACATGCTCTCCTTTTTGAAAATAGTAAAATATTTAAGCTAGAAGAAAGAAAATAAATGGAAACCCTTTCCCTAAAAGCCCAGGAGCTGACCTGGTCCACTTGCACATTTCTTTTCTTACCTTCTCTGCAGTGAGCTCCTTTCAAATGTGAAATCCTCACTGGGTGCAGGGTGCAACTCCTGGCTAGTGCTGACTGGGCTGGCTCTGTCAGACAGAGCTGGCTGCCAGGGGCTGCAAACACCAAGCCAGAAACACACGCAAGGACCTCAGCTTGTTCTTTAAAACACAGGGCATGGGAAAGCACTCGGCTAACCTGGAGTCAGGGAAAGCAGAGTGATGGCCATGAAAAGAGGGACATTTGAAATGCACTTGATAACTTTGCATTGCACTGTGTCCCTCTACACACAGAAAGGGCTGGTAAATCTCTCATTTCCCCAAGGGATGTTGTGAGCTGCTCCAGGCACGCTGCCCAAAGCTGTTGCTTCCCAGAGCTCCTGTGTTTACTCTGTAAGACCAGCAGTGAGCGGCTCTGGAAGTGAGCAGTCAATTTGCTGTATCAGTTGCCCTGGCAGTCTGATAATTGCAATGGTGAAAACCGAGCCAGGGGATCCAGAAGGGTTTTTGGAACAGGCTTTCAGCAGGTTTCTGACTCCTGTTGTGGAACACCTTCAACATTCACAAAAGAGCGGTGACCTAATTGTGAAAAACTGCTCTCAAAGGCCCTGTCTCCTGTTTGCTGTTTCATGTCATTTTGGTGAATTCTTCTTTAAAGGCATTTTCTTTCCATTTTCTCGAAGCACTCTTCTGGCTTTGTACTTACGCCAACAGCCTTTGGGCTTTGTCTGCACTGAGTCTGGAAATCTTTCATTCCTCTCTCCCCAAGCCAACCATGTTCAAACAGTGCTTGTGGAGAGGTGCTAATGTGCTTTCCCAGGCCTCTTCAGACATGATTTAAAAGCTGGTACTTAAAAGCATAACACAGAGAAATGCATTTGCAAAAGGATACATTTTTCTTCCACTTGGAGCAGAACTATCTAATTTTCTCTGAGAAACTGAGCCAGAAGTCATTTGACTTTGTGCATACTAGCAGAGTTATAATTTAATTGAGGATGTATTTTATCTTTGGGGTTGTTTTTAATCTTCTTTTCTTCACATCTCCAAGCTCTGTGATGGCTCTCCTTCAGGCTTTACCAGGCTCACCTCATGTCCTCTCCACCTGTGGATCAGTAATGTCAGTGATGTGTGATGCATACTGAAACTGGAAGTGGTTTAGGTTCCATTTGGAAGATGGTGCCTTCCATTTTAGAAATAAAACTTTATCCTACTTTTTCACTGTCAGTTCCAGATTTTCTGTAATATTCAGCTCTTTGGATATTTCATTCTTCTGAATAACTCTTTCAGACAATACTTTTTTCTATCTGTAACTGTACATTCCTGTTTAACTAATACCTTAATATTTAACCTTCTGTAGAAAACTGCTATTCTATGGTCAAGTTTTCAAATTCCAGGGATTAAATAATCGATTCTTCCTTGCTTCACTGAAGGTTCCATACTTATTGAACTCCTTTCTTTGCTTCTACACCTTTGAATGTGCTGACACTACTTTTTCTTGTGCTGAAGCTGTTCTCTTGCACTCTCCCAGACACAGTTGTCCCTACCTCTCTCCAGCTCCTTGATACACTGTGCTGAGGGTTCGAGCCAAATGGCCACTTAGTGGCATTTGTTTTGGTGACTTATTATTTTCTTACCTGCCTTTAGCCTTTGGAGATCGACCACTGGCTCCTTTCATATTCAGCCAGTTGAGTCAATGTTTTGGTGACTTGCTACTCTCATTATGGCACATCCAGTAGACTGAATGCAGTTTAGCCTGTGCTGGAGCTTGAGGCAGTGCCTGTTAGATCACAAGCATCTTGTGATGCCACAAGCAAACCACTTATTACGAAGAAAATAAGACACCTATGTGTTTAGGTGTCTAAACTCCAATGGAAATCCATCAGCTTGGATCCTCATCTCAACCCTCACTGAAACCCTTCTGACAAGGAGCAGGTATCAAGATACCTTCAAGGGTCTGTGCTGAAATGTTAAGCTGCAAATGTTGCTCTAACACTTTCCCTGAGACTAGTTTTCTTCAGGTTCTGGAGTATGTTGAGCCTGGAATAGAATAAGTTGAACTTCCATATCAAACACTCCGTAATGCAGAGTGGAACAGTTTGGAGAAAATGCCATCTGTACAGCCTAGCCTGAGAAGTGATGGAGAAGTATCTGCCTGCAGCCCTTGTTTCTGTAAACTTGTTAATCAGAGCTGCCTGACTGCATGAATTTCCCAGAATGGCCTCATTAGGCAGGTGCTTCCACTGTTCCTTTTAAGGTGGCTACATGACATGTATGTCAGCAGATACTGCTTATTTGGGAGCTAATCACATAATCTGTATGTAAGAAAGAGCTACTACAAAATACTTGCAGATTGAAATAATTTTCCCTGCTGCAATAAACTCCATGTGTTCGTGTCACAAATAGTGCAGTACCAAGGAGAGTGCCTCAAGTGCAGGTTTTTAATAGAGGTGTCTTTTGTTTGGTAATGGATAGGGAGGATGTTATTCTTAAAGAAAAAAAATATTTGTTTGGTTTAGTCAGCAATTTACTGAGTTAATCTATTTCGTATATGACCATATTCACGCTCCTGGGCAATTGCTACCTTATTATAAATTGAATTAAGTAATAGGGTGGATAAAAAGTATTTGGATTAATGGTGTTTTATATGAGCTGAACATCCAAGAATCTTGAGCTTTATTTTGCTGCATTTTTTTAATTGCTGTCCCCTCTGAATGGTTTTGGTTTTTTGCCCGCTGAGAAGCTAGTCGCTAGATGCTGCAGCAGCACAAGGTCAGGTCTGCCCAGCAATGGGGCTCTGGTACTCAATATTCTTCAGATTTAACAAGGTGGCATCTCCTATGGCTTTGGGTCAGTGAGAAGATAAACAGCTGACAGGCCGACAGTGGCATGAATTCCCAGTCAGATAGCTTGGACCCTCTTCCTCACTGTGGGAGGTCTTTTTTTGTCCCACAGTTGTGTACTAGGCAGAATGGCACAATAAGAATCACAGATAATTGGTAGCATTCCTAGGTGTAAACCGAGAAAAACCTGTTGGCTTCAACGGGTTTATAGAAGAGCACAGTATTTATCTCAAAAACAGAAAACTAAATAAGGAGTAGCATCTTTGGTAATATCATAAATGGAGGGGGGAAATGTCAACATATTTCTCTCAAGCAGAAATTATCATTAACTGTGGCTCTTTTCGGAGCAAGCCTGGGGAACATGGGTAGGAGGAAAAATTATAACCCTACAGGGCAATTGTGTGGAGGCTGTCACCTGATGGCCAACTGAAGATCAGCTATGGCAACAACCTCAGCCCTTTCCAGGAACCAAGTCTGAACCTCATATTATCATGGTAAATTCCTGAGCCACTCCAGCTCCTCTGCAGCTGAAGGACTTTGTGTGGCAAACAAAGAGCTAAGGGTGTCTTTTTTTTCTGTTCTGCATTGGGGTAGCTCTTTCTCATAGCAGGGTTTAAATGCCTTGTCTTCTCAGTATTTCAGCTTCAGAGCTAGTGAGTACCAAGAGATGGAAATGCAACTGTATGCTATTAAGTATAAAAACGAAAAAGAAGTAGATGGAGCTAATTAATCTATAGCCTCCTTGCTTACAGCTTAGGAACCCCTTGGAGAATAAGACAAGGGGATCTGAGTAGCACTGCTTTGAGGAAATAAAGAATGCACACAATGAGTAGTCACAGATATTACAAATATTTGGAAGATAGATGTAGAAAGAAAAACATTGTCCTTGCCTCACTGCACCAACTTCCCTAGCAACACAGGAAAAGCTTCCAGCACCTTAGATGGCTTTCTGTTCTGCACTGATTAATCTGACAAGATTAATAGTCTCTCAAAATCACCAGGGATGAGACTGCCGACCCAATGGTGCCTACCACCCACCAGCAAGGCATTGCTTCTCTCTACAGCTCTGACTTGAGTTCTCTAACCACCCAGTTTCATGTGCAACATGGCAGTGAAGCCTGCTTAAACTTCCCAGTCAGCATCCTTGTAAACCAGGACATCTTTCTCTGGACTTTCTTACAGGTAGCGAACCTGTCAGATTTTTTAGAACAAAATTTCTAACTTCTGAAACTACTCACACTCCATTTTCACTCAGCTTTGGGCAGTCTATCAGGTGTTTAATCGATTTTAATTTCTAGTTGGGCTTTGAAAGGATGTTTTGCAATGTGTGCTGTAAGGAACCAATGGGACCATCAGGATAAAATAGTGAAATAGGATTTTATGGCAAATTTATTATAATAAAGATGAAACTTATGCAATTGCTGAGTCACTTCAAGAGACATTAATGAAAAGTGCAAAGGCTGTTGCTGACTTTTAATCCATCTCCTTGGTTTTAATGAAGACAGATAGCTAAGGACAGGAAAGAAGACCTGCTACTGGTCTTCAGCCACACAAACTCTCTGCTTCCACACTGGAACCAGCTCTGGACCCAGAGCTATCTCAGCTGGAACTCATTTGAATGTTTCATGAGCTGTCACTTCTCCATTAAAACAAAAATGCTCAAAAAACCCCCAATACGAAAAAGATTGTTGGGTTCTGTTTAACGAAACTGCATGTCCAAAGTATCTCAAAGAGGGCAATGGAAAACGAGTGAATTTTTTTTCCCTGCAGTGATTCTTCTCAGGAAAGCCCCAGCATGAAGCATCATTAGATCTGCCTGGTGCGAATGCAGTCGCTCAGGTTATAACGTGGATAAGTAAGTCAATTTTGCACTCCCAAGCACTTTCATCTCTGTCATGACCATTATATGACAAAAAGCATTTTGCCAAGAAGCAGCCTTATCTTCTGGCTGAGGTAATTAATTATTGGTCGAGGAGGGGCAGCCTGTCAGCTCCCAAGCAGCACAGCACCTTCTTATTCCTGAGCTATTTTCCTTTGAAACTGGCTGCATTTCAGAAAACGAGCTGAAGGCACCCAAGGAGGCTGCTGCTCCTTGGAAAACTGCCTCCCTCCCTCTCCCTGCTTGTCCACCCTTCTGCCCTGAAACAGTTTCCCCACTGTGAAGTGAGAAGGTTCCTTCATCACAATGAGGGAGAAGGAGCTGAAGGCAAACAGCTCCTCTGTGACACCTCCTGTGGATGCAGCCCCCACTGCTGCTTCTGAGGGATCGCCTCAGTCCTGTGAATTCTGAAAAGCGTTTTGTTTTGGCTAGGTTTCTTTGTTGCAGAAATAGCACTGACAACTCTGGGCATTCATTTAGTGGTAATTCAACCACTCAAATTTCCTGACAATTTTTTGTTTGCTTGCTGTCAGCAGCTCCGTTGCTATTAAGCAGTAAATGTGATAAGCAGGGTAGATAAGACATCAGTCTTGTCCTTACCAAGATGAAACACTGTGAGAAAAGCCCCAGTTATCACACAAATCTGCTTAAATAATTCTGCAGGTCCCATGGCTGAAATTACTCATGTTCTTCACTGCAGTGTCTTTGTTCAGCTTTGTGCTATAGCTCACCCAGTGGCATTCAAAAAACCCCAATAATTTAGAAATCATTCAATTTTACAACTGATGTAACATACACCAGAGCTCCCTTTACATTCTTAGTAGCATCCTATTTTGTTTTTAAAGACACACTACTAATGTGAGCCATGATGGAATTAATGGGGTAACCACATTCCCTCCTTCCCCTCCAAACCACCCTCCTCTGGATGTCAGCACCTGCACTGTGATCTGTAAATTCTAACTCTCACTTTAAAAAAAAAAAAATCCACAACTGGCAGGGTTCACAGGTGACACTGACCACATTGCTGCCCTTACCTCCTCTCTCCATCATAGGCAGGAAAATGTTAGCATCCATGTGAATAATTCACAAACAAACAAACAGGTTGTTCAAAAGCCACCTGAATCCCAGAAGGTGACTGTGGCTTAGGTGGATATTTGAGGTTTGTGTACAGCTGCTTGAGACCCACCTGTGGCCATCTGTTTCTTTCTCAAGCTTAATTGCTATGTAAAGAGCAAAAGCACTTTGGCAAACCTCACTTTTCTCTAATCTAAGTTGCAAGCTGCTGGAACCATAGCTCTGTTGTTTTTTTACGAAAAAGATGCCATACATACCAGCAACATGATACTAATGGCAACATGAGCAAGTCATTTACCTGATTCCTGACTGTTGAGTGGTTAAGTGGAAGCCAGAAATAGCGCATCCCTTCCTGACCCCTGAAATTTGTTTCAAAAGCTCTGCAGTAACTTCAGCTCCCATTAAGAAGCTGGAAACATTATTAATAATATAAAATCTTTAAAAAGAACCAGTCAAATTCCCTAAGCCCACTGATGTGGACTGCATGCTCATTACAAACAGGAGTCTGGTGTTTCCAATGTTATTTAATTTACTGTTTCTCACGGCAAACAGATTGGGGCAAGAAAAGCTTCAGGGCTAGTTCTCAATGCAGTTTTTATAATGTGGCCTTCACCACGGAGTGCTGTGCAGAGTTAGTTCTGCATCAAATGCCATGACAGACTGAATGGTGCCAAAGGCATCAATCTAATGAGTGCTTTTCTGCATCCTTTTTTTCTATAAAACGAAAAATACAAACCTCTCTGCTAACTCAGGGACTAACACAGCCACTCTCTAGCAGGTCCCCAGGACACTGGTCACCCCAGACTCACAGCACACCCAGGCTGCCATCAGACTAGCCCTTCTGTGAAGCCCTGCTCTGTTTCAGAGTATCTACGCTAGCACTGAAGTTCGGATGACTCTCAATTCTCCCCACTTAGTCTGTGTTGCTCAATAGTGCCCAACCAGGGCCTTTCTGCAGAAGCTAAACTGAGAGATGTGCTTCAGCCACGAACAGGCTTTGAATCCCTGGGAACACACCGCAGCTACTCTGAAGAAAAAGCTCCTGAAAGACAAATGCTGGACCCTTGGCACCATTTGGCTCCCACTGCAGACACAGCCATCCTTCACTGTTTGGGCTCTGTCCCACTTTGTAGCCCAAGTGCTGCAGGATGTGCACAGCAGGAGTAACAGTGCGTGAATTCTACTGACCTGGATGCATGTCTACAGAGGAAATTACTGTGAAGTTACTGTACACTGGGAACTGGGAACTTACTGTACACTAACTCTTCCTGTAGATGACTCGTAGTGATAAGTCACTCTTCCCTGAAAAAGGCATATTCTCCTTCTACAAAAATTTAAGTGTCACTTTATAGCACATGAAGCCTCCAGACAATGGGAATGCTGGATGATTAAACATTAATCTGAATCAACTTTCAGGGTGATTTTGCTAAACTATATTAAAATTTTGTGTATTAACATTTGGAATTAAAGGAGATGTAATTTTTTTTTTCAAAATAAACTACAGTTTACTGTTGAAATCTTAGTTCTGAATCAAAGAACCAATACAAGAGCTTACCTTGGTTTAATGATCCATTTCAAGAACCTGAAACTAGTGAATTTGGCTTGATTTTTTTTTTCTGAGAACAACTGTGCAAATAACCCCCCAGAAATCATTCTGATATTATTTTTCTCTCACTGTGTTTATTTTTCAGCCAAACGGATTAGGAGAACCCTTCAAACCACAAAGCTTGTATAGAAGCAAATATAATATTTTGAGATGAGATGTTAAATTTACACAATGAAATGTATTTAAGAAGCAATTTTCTCCCAAAGCAGGGCAGGATCAAGCATAACACCATTGGATTCATTTTCCATTTGTTTGGCTGCCTGACCACATCTTTATTTGGTAAGTATGGTTTCATCTGAGAGTCTTGGGTGTTTATGTTTGGTTTGAGAGAAAAAAATATAATTTCCAAATTGCTTCCAGTTTATGCTCTGTATTTCTTCCCATTTATAGAATGTTTTCTGCCTTGGTGTTTTGAGTGGGCAAACCTCCACACTAGCAAAATGTCTTTTCAGCCTGAGCATGGCTGCTGGGATTTGTTATACCAACATGGAGGCGGACATATGTTGATTTTTACCTCCAAACCTTTCGTAGACAAGCAGTTTATGAGCACGTGGTGTGACCTGCAGTCAGTGCCAGCCCCTGGGTTTGGCAGCTTGGTCAGATCTCTACACGGGGACAGTCTTCAGCATAAATTTGCACCTGACCTGGAAAAAGTTGAAATCTAGGTATACATGTTGTCATCATCAGGCTCCTGTTTTGCTAAGTGTTAATATGTATGCCTGGGCCTCATTTGCAAATCAGAGCCAAGTAGCTGAGAGTTTCTTGCTTGGCAGAGCTACTCTCCCCTCCACCAACCCCATGACTCTGGCAGTAAACAGAAAGAACATAAACACCTTTGTCCATAACAAGCTTTCTGTTTCAGGGTAGATTTGGATATACTACCTTAAAATTTAGTTTAGCTGTAATTGGAAGCTGACTTGTATGCTGTTTGTTACGACTGTGTTCTTGCAACTTCATGCAAGAGATTACGAAGATACAAATTCACTGCTGTGACTCTCAGCAAACCTACAAAAACACAACCTGAAGAGGAAACACCAGAGCTGTAACTCACAGCAATATTATCTCCACACAAAAAGGATATGGAGTGTTCACGAGCCATCACCACAGTAGCTATCACCACGTAGCTCTATTACATCTTCCGTGACTTTCTTGATTTCCATGTTCTTATTTTAACTTAACTCCTATGATTTTCCAACCTGAGTAATTTCCCCTGAAATAATTTGAAAAATCGGCATTAATATAAAAGTACATCCTGCCTGCAACATTATATAATTTATATAAATAGTTTGCAGAAAACTCTAAGCTCTCCTTTTGATACCTTCTTATACAGAAGAAGGTAAGTACAGAGAAAATATTGTATTTGTGTAATATATACACATAGCCATATTTGTGTAATGTATACACATGTCTACTGTTCTAATAGATCATTAATATTTTGCACATGCACATGACCACTTTAGTCACAAATAACTTGAGGGAAAAACTACTGCATCTGCTGTCATTGATACAGTCACATTATCCTTCCTTTCTGCATTGTTACCTGCAGTATGATTTCTTAGCTCTGAGAACCTTGTTCCAATCAGCTGCCCCAAATTGAATCGGTTGCAGTCATGTAAATAGAAGTTCAGCTTAATTATTTTCCTGTTTGAAAAATCACTTTCACCTGGAGCAAGCGATGCTTCGTTTCCCTTTCTTGTTTTCCCACCATCCCCTTCCCTCCCTTCAGCTACAAAAATAATTATCTCCATGAGAGGTACCAAAATTTTGCTATATGCCTCTCTCTCCCTTCAAAAACACACTCAGCAGCACTTTGTGACAATCGATCAAAAGCATTGCAATAATAGTGTTCAACACAGTCTTCACAGACATATTCACACACCCATCTCTGGGATTTCTGTCTGCTGTGAGAGCTGAAGAGTGGGAGTCAGGCTTCCAGGAGCTTCCTGCCACCATCTCCAAGGAGAAAGTTGCTATAACCATCTCCACAGTCTACACACACCCCAGATGACCAAAGTCCATCACCTTTCTTTCCCTTTTTTTTACACCTTCTTTTAGGTAGACTCCTCTTTTTAACACATGGAGTTCACCTCCTGCCTGATGCCACGTTTTTAGGCACATCCTCTGCAAAAGCTTCCAATTCTCCACTTGGTCCCTTCCAGACAGATGGGGATGGCTTTTTGTACCAGTTTGCAGCTAAAACAACTTGGCTGACTGGGACACCAGGATGAAACTATGAAATTACAGCTTTACTACAGGTTCTTACTGCCTCTGGCCATATACTGTTTCTTTGGTCATTGAAGAACTAATTTAACCATGGTGAATGAATTTAACAGCTTCTCCATCTGTAAAACACATGTATGAATACATGCAGAAAGTCTTATCCCTAACACTACTTATCCCAAAAGAGTCCTGAAAAGCTGAATGTATTTGAAGAGTGCTTATTGACACTCAGCTGAAGCATCTTATTGACCTGTAAAATTCCTTCTGGATTAGATGACACAAATCCTATACCAAATTCATCATGGCAGTACAACAACTGAAATGCTAAAATAATCAAAATAAATCAACAACAACAACACCACAATTCTAGGAGTTATTCTGTTGTGAGTCTAAAGGCAAAGGTATATCCTTTCCTCCTTCACAGCTCCGGGATAACATTCCAGCTTTTATCAGATTTCAGATTTTAAAAAAACCCTAAAGTATTGCACTTAAATCTGTTGGGTTTTTTTTTTTTTTTGCTTTACAGAAGTAGGTCCTGGTGAGCAGTGCAAGCAAATGGCTTTACACTTACTGCTTTTTAAAAACCTTTAAACATATTTTAGAATTTTTAAACTAATTGAAGAGGTGAAACAGAGGTGTGCTGTTTCTTCCACGTTTGCCATGTCACTGCCACTGAAGCGGCCATCTGTGGAACAGAAGCAACAGCAACACTGGTGGGATGGATTGGAAAGAAATGGGTAAACACATTTAAATGCAATTGATCATACTCCTCTGAAATTGTAGGGACTTCAGATGGTGATTTCATTTGAAGCAGGACCAGGTCCAAGTAGAAAATGAAATTTTTAAACTGGAAGACTGATGAGGCTGCACCCACACACCTGTATAAAGAGAGCTCCTCACAGAAAGCCATATAAATGTGGTTTTGATTGCAGTAGAAAGCCTTGATTGTAAACCAAACTCAATTGTATTTACTCCAAGCAAGCCCAGGAGGAAGAGTAAGAAGGAATGGTTGCTATCCCACCCTTCTACAGGCATGGACATGAAACAAAGCTGCCAATTTACCTTTTGTGGCCCACTTCGAGAGGCAAGGATGTTCAGGAGGATTGGAATGGTGCCTGTAGCCTCCCTGCTGCAGCTGTGGATGCTGTGTGAGTCAGGAATGGCACACATGACATGACCTTAAGGAACAGGAGCACAAAGCAGCACCACAGCAACAGCACTGAGAGAAAAAGGCTGGAGCCAAAGACCCAGTTTTCAACATCAGTTCTGCCAAGACTGCACCATTCTGATCCTGTCTACACCACTTAACTGCTCCATGCAACCATTCCCCATCTGTTTAGAAAACTGGAATTGTATTATTTTTAATGGTAAGTGGCATGGACCCCATAAATAACATTCTGCTACTGATCTTCAATATTACTCTTCACTATAACCAGCAAAGTAAAGAAACTGCAACCTATTGAAACTGGGGAGGGGGGAGATGGAATACTGTTTAATATTTTGGAAGTATTAAAAGTGGAATTACAACTGTCCAGTCATGCTCACTCTTCACTTCTGAGGAGGTACAACTAATCTTCAGTGCAAGCTGAAAGGTAACCTCTGAACATAATAGTACCACATCAGTTTGCAAATAGAAGTGAGATGAGGAAATAAATATCTCTGTGTATTTTAATACAGATTATTTTGAGGAAATACAAGCCATACACAGGTGGGATAAATCTGTGCTAAATAAATAAACAGCACAGAAAGGTAACTGCATGAAAATCACATGCCAGGGGAAACATGTTCCAGACTATATGTGCTGTCAACCAGCAAAAAATGAAAATAAAAAGGTCTTGCTGTAAGAGAAAGACAAGTAGTTTCAAACAGTTCTTTGACACTGATACAAACAAGGTCAGATATTGTGATGCCTGTCTCGTTTCCAGACTTCAGTGAGAGAGCATAGGGGAGTGATTCATGGAGAGCATGCAAAAAGCAGTGCCAAAATGGAGCTGAGAAGGACGTGAGGAAGGTCCTGCTTGTTTCTTTTCATAATGCAAGAATACGAAATGAAATTAGAAGGTGATGTACTTAAATTGCCAATTACTTCTTCACTGCTACCTTGAAAACCAAATACTTCAAGAGCAATGAATTGTTCCCTTGAAACGTGATAGGTTTTGTGGTGGATGTAAGCAATAATTAATAAAAGCCATGAAATGCATATACATGTACAAAGAGAATCTCCCTAATAGCTACAGATACTGTAGGCAGAACTATGTCCTGCTTTCTCTGAGACAGAGCTGGATCCTTGCACAGACAAGGGGTTGCCTGGGCCTGACAGTTTTTATCAAGTTTGACCTAACAAATTCTTGTACTTGATCCACTTAATGAGAAAAGAAACTAGTCAATACACACATAATCTTTGCTTCAGTAAGATTAAGAGGCAAAAATCATGACAGGTGCCAGAACTAGCCAGAATTTTCCCCAAGAGGAAGGGAAGGAAATATTTTAAAAATTAACCAAAAATTAAAATTAAGGAATGCTAGAATCCAAATAAAATAAAATAAAATAAAATAAAATAAAATAAAATAAAATAAAATGTGTTAAGATTGACAAAAATCTGGAGTCAGGTACTAGCTACAGAGGCATTTTGAAAAAAGCTGGCAGGAAATAAAAGAGACACCTCAGGAAACACATTTCGATCCTTAGAAATAGTTTGTAACTTGGTACCGATGGAGGTTGTGGGGGGGAGAGGGAGGAGTCGGGGTAGAGCATCCTCGTTACTAAAACCCGCAAAAGTTACGAGTGTGCTGTGCTTTTCGTTTGCCTGGTGGAGCGGCATCCTGCGGCGGTGTCCATGCGGTGTACGCGCGGGCAAAGCCCGAGCGCTCACACCGGCATCCAAAGGCTGAACATTCCCCCAAGCTCCCGCTCGCAGATCGGAGACATCAGGCAGGTTAATGATGCCTTTGCTCGACCGTCTGTGAGCGCTCTGGCCCCGAGGGGTCCCGGCAGCCCCGGAACAGCCGAACCCCGCCAGCCAGCGCTCGGGACAGGGTCCGGGCCGAGCCGCGCTCCCTCCGCGCCGCGGCTGCCGGCACCGCTCCCGCCTCCCGACGGGCTCCGGGCAGAAACTCCGGGAAAGGGCTCTCCCCTCCTTGGGAAGCGCCTGGCACGTCCCACGGGCTGTCTGACAGCGCTCACCTGCCAGCTGCACGGAGGCACCCGCGGGCTTGGAGCGGAGCGGGAAACTCAGGCGGGACCGCAGCGCAGCCAGCACAGGTCAGGCGCCCGGGAGAGCGCGTTCGCCGCCCCAAAGCTCGTCACGGTGGGGCTGGGGCTGAGCGCTCGGGCAGCTCACGGCCGCTGCTCGGGCAGTAGGGCCTGCGCTGCCCCGGCGAGGGGAGGGGGCTGCTGGTTAAAGGCAGGAATGAAAGCTGAACTCCGCTCCCCGGCCCGGACGGTGCCCGCTGGGGCTCTCCGGGCGGCGGTGGCAGCGCTGCCTTGGCGGGGCGGGGGCGGGGGCCGTGCCCCGGCGGCAGGCGGCGCTCCGGGGCCGGCGCTGGGGCTGCGGCGGCGACGAGCGGGGCCGCGCCAAGCTGGAGAGAGCCGGGAGCGGGGCGAGGCGATGGAGCGGGGAGCAGCCGCCGCCGTCCCCGGTCCCGGCGGGGAGGAGGCAGCGCCTGAGGTGAGAGGGGCTCCGGCCGGGCGGGCCGGGGGCAGCCGCTGGGCGAGGGAATGGCAATGGGTGGTGGCAACTTCGCCGCTGGCCGGCGGCACCGTGCGCCAAGTTGCCGGGTCCCGTCCCTGCCCGGGCCGAGCGCGGAGCGAGGGGCGCTGCCAGAGACGGGGCAAAGCGCGGCCACCTCGCCCCGTCCCTGCCGGCTGCTCCGGGCTGGGGCTCGGCCCTGCCCTGCCCTGCCCTGCCCTGCGGAGCGATCGTGGCCGGCCCTGCCGGCAGCGCACCCGGGGCAGCTGAAGGTAGCGGGGCTGGCGGGGAGCGGAGCCGGGGCGCAGCCGCTGCTCTGCCCGCACTGTCCCGGAGCGCTGCTTTGTTCCCTTGCCCGCTTGCGGATTTCTGGTGCCGATTCGCTTTCGTTACAGAAGCGGGGTGTGCGGAGCTGTCGCTGGAATGTCACGGTGGTGGGCACGTGCATGGAGCTTCGCAAGGCCCCAGGTCCTGTAGGTTTTGCTTAGGCAGAGCTGCTGCTGGTTTCCTGGGTCTTTCTCGAGCTTTACACAAAATTAAGTCTTTAGTCAGGCTGCAGCATCTCCTAAATAATGTTTAGCTAACGTGTTTGTGAGTTTCAGTTTGGATCCTAGGCAAAATTTGCTCTGAATAGGCATGGCAGTCATAGGTAATGTTTGCTAAATGCATTACTGTCAATTTGAGTGCATATTATTAGTATGATCAGACCGTAAATTCTGAAGGAATATGAGGGGGCTCTCTTGATTCAGGTCTACACTGTATGGTTTGAATATTCCAGCTTTGGCACTGACCCTGAAAACAGTGGTTAAAGTTTGTCCCAAAGAAGAAGGTACCTGACCATAAGACCCTTGACGAGCCTGACTACTTCTAGTGGAGTCTTTCTGAAAAGGCAGTTCTCTCCTTTCTTTGAAATACTTGTGCAGCAGATACTTTTGCAAGAAGAACTTCTTTCTCCGCAGGGTAAAATTGAATAGGTCCATAAAAGGTGGCAAACCTCCACCCGAGGGCATTTTTTTAGTTCAGCCTGCAGCACCAAAGTTACTTGAGAAGAAAAGCTGTCTTTTGAGTCTGCTTATCCCTCCCCAGGCTATTTCCACGGTTCTGAAATGACTTCAAGGTGACCTTCAGAGAAAGAAGTCAGCTTTGCTCAGAGGATTTCAAACCTTTTATTTGCCCTTCTAAAGGCTTCTCTAAAACAAACAAGCAGAGCATTTGGAAGGAAACCTATGACTGAATATTCAGCAATTCATTTCCCTTGGGTAAAAGATGATAGATGTTTTCACTTATTTTGGAAAGGTTTTTAGCCAAGCAAGAAAGATATGATTTGACACTGCTAAAGTAAAGCATGAGGTAAGGCAAAGGAGGGTAATACTTGTTTGGTACATCACTCCTGATGTGGGGAAACAGGAGCTAGAAACTGGGTGAACTGTTTCAGGGCTTTTTCCATTATACTTTTATATTGGTGGGTTAATTAGTGTATCAGTTTCTGTGAAAACTCAAGACTCCTGCCTTTTAAAAAACATTAGGGATATCACCGGATATTTTCAGGCAGTGCATATCTGAGACACTGTGGCACTCGCCAAGAGATTAACAGCACTTGGCCTTGTGCCTCTGGGCTTGTGCCTAAGAATACATCGCAGGAGCTCTGCATTAACTGTCGATAAATGTTTGCCATCACTTCGGCCCGAAGTACGGAGTGCCTTTAAAACAGCACAGAAAGAAAAGTTTCAGCTCAGTTTTTACATGTGATTATAGTCCTTTGTATGACTAACTCTCATGGTGCCTGGATCTATTGTCAGAGTCATAATATAGCCCATTAATATAGCCCAGCTTTGTTTATGCGGCTTTGGTTTTAAAGACTTAAAATGTGTGAGTTTATTTCTTTAATTTCCCCTTAGTAACTACGTGTTGATAAAACAGGTGAGAGTTTCATTAGAATTGCATTTCTTTGCTGAACTTGGGCAGGACCGTGATGGGCTTTGGATGCTTTTCATATTTCCCTTTCCTTTGTCATTTCCCTTTCCTTTGTCATTGTGTTTGATTCTGGGAGAAATCCTTTTAAATGCCTGACTGTGATTTCAGGACACTATAAGAAATTACTCCCAGGTAATCAGATGCACTGAACCCAGCACTCTGTGCAGTCAGACAGGATCAGTACTCAAGATGGATAGATTTTTAGACACTGTGGAAACCCTTGGACTTCTCCAGCATGAGACCAGTCTGACTGGAGAAGGCAGAGCCAGAAAAGCTGGTGGGAACTGATGATGCTGTAGCTGTACCTGTGCTAATATCGTGCACTGGTACTCTTGGTACTGGGTGAGTATCCAGGTGGGGAATTATTCCAGAGTATTGTCTTCTGAATTCTCAGCATAGCTTTTAACTTGTGAACTTGCAGCTATTTGATTGCTTGTTTTGAGTAACTGCGGGAAAGACTGATGGATTTGATCCCTGTGTCCTCAAATTGTCTGCAAGAAAGAAAAAGAGGCAACATTTTAAGACTGAATGGATGATAAAAATAAATGTTCAATTTAAATGGTATTAAGAGAAGAAACAGGAAACTGGAGATAGTGGAAACTCCTGATTTTTTAAATGTCTGAGTGATTGAGGAGCCTTTCTCTTATTTTAAGGCAGTCAAGGACCAGAGTGTTAAACCTGTGCTACACATGGATTTCAGTAGAAGGTTCAAAAACTTTCAAATGCATGTAGGTGATAAGGATTGAGATTTTTTTCTTTTCAAACGTTTTGCAGCTCTATTAAAAAAGTGAAGAAACCTATCAGCTCTGGTGCAGTACCTCTTTAAATACCCGGTGTGCCTTGGATTGCGTGGAGTAAATTACTTGCTCAGTTAAGACATTAGTTTTGAGTTACCTTGTGTGTTTCCCTACTCAGATGAATGTTGTCATCAGATTATAAAAGGTGTCTTAATCAGTCAAGTCAAGTCTTAATGGTTTGTTTGCATCAGGCATTTTTAAGAACCAGTCTATTAAACCTGACAACTTTAAGTTACTTGGTACTGCTTCCCTGGTGTATTCTGCCTCTGCACCACACCCATGCTCCATTTCAAGAGGCAGTTTAGCCCCGTGGAAGTCAGGGTCTGTTGCTTCTGTCCCTCTTGTGTAGTGTTCTGCCTCTGGGAGACTTTTTCCTTGCTCCTCAGTAAGTTTTGTTCTTCACTGGACTGGGATACAAGTGCAAACTAAGATTCTGTGCACTGGGGTTAAACCGTGAGCTGGGTGAAAAAACCAATGTTTGTGAAGGCTTTGGCGCTGGTTATAGCATCTGAAGAAAGACCAGTGGCTTCTTCCTGACTTCCCAGCAGAGAGGATGGACACACCCTATGTTATTCAAGATGAGAGAGGGGCTAGAGTCACTCTGCATTCTTAATAATTGTCCTTCTGCCCTTGCCAACTCAAAAATCATCTGTGATGTTTTGCTGAATGCTGATGTGCTTTACATCTTCAAACTTCCAGTGCTTTCACTAACCTTAGGTGCGTGAAAAGCAATTTCTGGAGCATTTTTCTTCTTATTAAATATTTAAAATCTCTTTGTTTTTTCACCCTGGAATTAAGATAAGAAGTATGCAGTCTCCCAGCTTCCTAACATGAACTGGCATCTCTGATAATTGTTCAGGTTCTACCAACAAATTTGCCATTTCACAACCATTTGGTGATAAAATCTAAATCTTTAAAGCAAATCAGAGATTTGTGGTATTTTTTCCAAGTGACAAAAAGCTAAAGGAGGAATTTCAATTACTGTAATTGAATTAAGCCACTCTAGTCTATTCCTATTCCTGAACAGAAAAGTCCCAAATGATTTCTTTCTTCTTCTCTTTCAGGGTTCTAAATAACCACTTTAAAAATAAGGATAATTAAGAGTGTAAACTGTGATGCTAGCTATTGGTCAAAATAAATGTAAAACCACTGTTTGCAGGATATCTGCACAGACAGCGATTCTCCATGCTCTCTGCTTGGTTAACCAGTGTCTTGCTGAGCTCTCAGTAGAATTTGTGATGCTTCTTGAAAACAAGAGATCCAACTAAAGTGTGTTAAATTAGAGTTCTGCACAAGTTGCAGGAGGTAAATCAGTGTTTGACAAACGGAAAGGATCTGAGCATTTAACAGAAAAAATGTACTCAAGATTCTAGGAATATTAAAGCAACTGAGAAGAAACAAAAATAAAGCATTAAAAATGTATCCCTTCAGTGTTGTTTCAAGAAAAAAGAATTATATGTGTTGGTGTTTATGGAGATTATTCTCATCTTATTCAGAGCATTGTGTTTCTTGAAGACACAAATAATATTTAGACTGAGATGGTACCCACAAGAAGCATTTTGTAAATATTAATGTTGTGGGGGATTTTTGGCAATGGAGTTAGAGCTGTTTGTCTCAGCCCTCTATAAATAGTTCTGTGAACAAAATAAATAGACTGATACCAATTGGGCAGGGAGTAATGGGTAAGATCCATCTTTGCCTGTGTGCAGAGCAGTGCCAGGATGCTGACTGCTCACCCTTTGTGAGTGGGAGCAGCTGGGGCCATCCTGCCTGAGCTCCATCGTTCCTTAGGGATAAAAAGGGTGCTGACACACAGCAGGGTCACAGGATCTTTTAGCTTGCAAAACACCTTTAAGACCATGAAGTCAGACTGTTAGCACTGCCAAGCCCACTACTACACTGGCTTGCTTTGGTACACCTGGGATTTGAGCATGGTCCTCAGGGAACTTTGGAGAGGATTTATAAATGTGTTTATTTGTTTATTATGTATCTCTTGCCATGTCCCAGTGTTGGTTGGGGTTTCTTTTAACGTTTCTAGTCAGACACATTCTTGGGATGGACTGACAATGAGGTTTCCTGGATGTACTGTGAAGCAGTTGTGTGTTTGTTGTCTGTGAACCAGATTCCTCACATCATTTCGTGCACATTTGCCCCACTGTCTGAGTTACAAGAAATCTGTGATTTTAAAATGTTTAGGGAGAAACTGGACAGATTAAGCAAGAAGGAGGAGAAGTAAACCAGATTTAGGATAAACTGTCTTCCAGGGATTTGGCACAGCCATGAGAATAACTTTTTGTGCCCCTGAAAACTATACCTAATTTCTTCAAGTCTAGCACATTTCCGAGACTTTGGGATTTTATCTTTCCAGGGTGTTGAACAGAACTGAATCCTGAAATGGGAGCTCATGTCTACTCACTTTTTAATTTCTCAAGTTAGAACTGCACCTACACTACTGCTTTTAAATGTTTGTCACATGAAACCAGCTTTGAATCAAGGGAGACACTGTTGGGGATACCCATTTGTCTGAAAATGGGTATCTTCTGCTGCAGATCTGCTTACTGTGGTGACTTTGAGGGTGTAAGCCTTTACATCCTTTCAGAGTCTCTCGCTTCTGCCTTCTCTTCCCCCTTGGTCCCTCCCTTGCCATCACACGGATTGTGAGCCCTGGTTTCTGTACCATTCCTGGTTCAGGTGGCTTTGGCATTACTGGGCTGTCACTGGCCTGAGCTCAGGAGTTCATTCACAGCTGAACTCTGGTTACAGCTGAAGCAGCACTGAACTGCACGAGCAGTAGTGCAAGAACAACTCATCCAGAGTCGACAACAATGGGAACGTGCTGGTTTAAACAGACAAGTGATGTGGATTAATGGAGAGACCAGGATGTGATCCCTGTTAATGGGTCTAGGCCAGGGTGTTTGCACGAGTGGTGTGAGGCAGTGTCAGCCAGGAACCTGTCCCACTGTCTGAAGGTGGTTATCATCATGATGGACAGATTTCTGCAGGGTATAGAAAAACATCTCTAGGGTTTTGTTTGGTTTTTGACTGAGTTTTTATTAAAGAGGAGGGGTTAATGTGTTTCTAAGAATAAGAACATTCTGCTTTGGAAATGAAGTGGAAACAATTGCAAGAGAAAGTGCATTGCCAACATCCTGAATCATTGAATGTTCTAAATAACAGGATGAAGGATAGCCTGAGCTTGAGGGAAGATGAGGGGTTTTTAAACTTCTCAGAGTGAAGTGTGAGAATCCTAGGTGCTCCATACTGAACAGATTGTAACAGATGTGAGGAAAAATAGTTGTTTTCCTTCAGGTTATCGGTGCAATTTTTCTCATCTGGTAAAGCCAGGAAGCCAGAGCCTCTATGGAGACTCTGCAATCACAATATAAATTAATTCAACAAAATTCTGAGTGGAACTCAAGCCTCTTTAGAGCCTTTCAAACATTATCCCAAGGCTAAAGTCTGTATGGGTTAGAATTGTACTTTATTCTGACCTGTCAGGATGAAATTTTTACTTGGTTCTCATAAATTAATTCTCTTCCCCCACAAGCTGCCTTTGATAATGTTCCAAAGTTAGGGAAGAAATACTTGAAAAAGCAGATATTTCCCAGGACATGGAGCACATCTCATACATTTTAATTTCTAATTCTGACATCAGAAATTATTGCTTTTGGAGATCACTATAATGTGCTTCTAGTTAATGGAGATTTTGGTAGACCATTAGGACTGATTCTTGCAGTGAAATTGCAGCTGTACTTTGATGGCAGAGACCTGCTCCGTGTCTCCATGGACAGTCTAGTACCACTTTGTTACCATTACTGGACCTTTTGCCATCTTTTCACACGACAAGACCTTGTTGTTCAGTTGAGCTGTTAATTTTGATTACAATAGTGCACGCTGATGTACATTAATGCATGTTGATTGCAATAATGCATGTTGACGTATTTCTGAACTTACCTCCGTGCTCAGAATAATGACCAGCCTTGCCTGCCAGGCTTAAGCAATCAGTGAAGCCACAAGAGGCTGGTCTGTGGTTTCTATTCATGGGCATGAGTATGCTAGCTTTGGATGGTATCATTTATATGATGGCTTTCACTGTGCAGGAGCACACTGTAAAATTGTGACCCTGATACGTTTAATCAGACACATTTTCTGTGGCACTACTCTAATTAATATATTCAGGTTAAGTTCCCAGCTAAGTTTTAGGTTTTCTTCTGGCTTGCATTCAGTTGAACTTGTGTTCGTTGTTTTATGGAAAGTCATATCAATTCCTTAGAAAAGTCTCCTCTATTCAGCCTACAAGAAGGTAGGAACAACTCCAGTCACACCAGTTCTGGTTCAGATAAGGTTGATTTGTTTTAAGTTCTGTACCTAGCATAATTTTATTGCCATGTTTCTGTCTATTGTGTTTTTCAAGGTCATTTATTCAGATTTTGAGGAGTAGTTTTTAATGTTATTAGATATTGTAAAGTCATCAAGGGTGTTTGAGGAAGGACTTTTCTGAGTATGACTTTGAAGCCCACAAAAACCTTTGTAAATATATATGGATTAAGGAAGCTGATCAGGGTTACATATGAAAGAGAGAGAAAAAAAGAAATTTTGAAAAATCTTTTCATGACAAGTTTAAATAATCTAAAAAGAGCTACAAGGCTCCATTTTGTGTCTACTGATTTAGAACCAAAGATTGAGTCCTGTGAGGCTGGGAAATGCACAGCGTACACAACTTTTCTTTATCCATCAGAAGCAGAAGCAGCTTACTCTCCAGGCTTTAGAGAGTCCCAGCATTTTGTGATTGTAGGCTGTGAATATCCTCTTTTGTGTGTATATTCTTCAATGTAAATGCCACTAAAATATTTCTCAGATTAGTATTGCATTTAGTGTTTCCCTAAAAGCCTGATTTTGAGCTCAGCCTCTCCTGGTGGTTGTATGAGGCTTCACACCATGAAGGCTTCCTCTGGCAGCGGAGGGACTGGAATTTGTTCTGCAGACTGCTGCTCAGGGCTCCTAATTGGGAGCAATTCCTGGCTGCATGGCAGGGAAATGTTCTTCTTGGCATGCTGAGGTAAATCAAAGGAGCTTGTCCAGAGCTACCTTTGTGTAAGTGACAGCATGCCTCAGTCCTAGGTGTTTGTACTTGTATTTCTTTGTACTTGTACAGTGGCCTAGAGTTAAAACCCTCAGAGTTATGGATGACTAATATCAAATCATACTTGGACTAAGCAAATGTAAAACTTGTGATTTTATTTCATTTCTAGCTTTAAAATAAAAAGAATTGTGAGAAGAGCTTACATTCTATGTCTAATCTTGACAGACTTCACCCTTAGAATCCTAGAATCATAGAATATCTTGAGTTGGAAGGAATCCACAGTTATCACTGAGTCCATGGAAACAATTTCTTCTGTGGCTTCTCAATTTCCACAGCAATCTGCTGGTGTTCTTGCCTAATTACTTTTCAATTAAAATAGGTGATTCTTGGTTGGCTTTCTTCTTCCAGTCTGAGTTCCAAGATGATGGTTCCCCACTTGGGTCCAGTGAGAGCAGCCTCCTACTGCCCAGCTTGGTCTGTTTGTAGACACATGATCAGGGATGCACTTTACAACTGGAAGTCACTTTGGCAAGTTCTGCTTTTCTCCTGCAGGCAGGGAATCAGCATAAATACCTTCAAAACATGGACTAACCCGGACTTGGCACAGCAATACTGTGTTTTCTGTAGCTGAAAATTTTAACTGAGCAATTGCAACCAAAGATTGGCTGCTTCTCTGCACTATCCCAGTGGCATTGGATAATAGAATAGTGTGAGCTGGAAGGGACCCTTTATGAGTAATTCACACAAGTGAACTACTGAGTATGTTAGTAGTCCTGAAGCTGATGAGCTCACAAAAAGTGGTTTCAAGAGTGGGTCCTTACAGAACGTTGAAAATCCTTTTATTTATCAAATCTCATGCATTCTCTTTTATTTGTCAAATCTCATTCATTCTAATCACTAGTTGACGGTTCTTGTGCTTTGTCATGTTAATAAGTGCAGTGAATCATTTTTAATAACTATTGGGTTTCTCTGTAAGCTCTGATAGCATCTGTGGGAGACTGTGACAAATAATACCTGTTCAAATGCTGCACATGTGGATATGCATGCTGGTTTTTGTTTCACATCAAACATAGCTCCTTGTTCAACAATCTACTACAATTCTAAATACTGAGGGGTTTTTTTTTCTTTTCTTTCTTTCTTTCTTTCTTTCTTTCTTTCTTTCTTTCTTTTTCTTTCTTTCTTTCTTTCTTTCTTTCTTTCTTTCTTTCTTTCTTTCTTTCTTTCTTTCTTTCTTTCTTTCTTTCTTTCTTTCTTTCTTTCCTTCTTTCTTTCCTTCTTTCTTTCTTTTTTAAGATTATCTAGAATTTATTTATTCCTCAAATGAAAGGATTCACCTTTAGCTTAAGTGAGAGAAAACTGGTGCATGATGCAAAACTTATACTTTGATATTTTTTAATAAACTGGATTAATTGAGCTTCTTATTAAAAAGCATTGTAAGGGGGGCACGGTGCTCTATGCATGTGCCATGTGCTCTATGCATGTGCCATGTGTCAGCATGAAGAACCAAAGTCAGATGAGGATTTGTCCTGTACAATGGCAGCCACCTGATTCTTTTCTGAAGCCCCTGGAGTCAGCATTTCTCTGGGCCCTTCTTGCTTCCTTCTTGGTCAAGAAGATTTTTCAAGCACATTCAGATGATCGAAGTTTGGTGACATGAGTCCTTCCCCACCTTTTTGCTTCCTCGGCATCCTTTATACCACTCTTGGCATTCTCAAAAGTGGACCATTATTAAAGAGAAAAGGTAATTTTCACCAAAACATCCTACTCTACAATGTTTGAGTTATTCTGTGCATCGTTAGAGATTTCCGGGGAAAACCTTGAAGCAAAGGACACAGCTGAAATTAAATTCAATATCATAAGGAAGGTATGAAACAAATCAGACCCTTTGTTTTCAGAATGTAAATGAAAATGCAGCATTGGGGTTTAGGGGCAGACTGCCCCCAAGAGCAGGATACATCATGAATGTGCAATATGAGGTTCTTTGAACCTTCCAATGAAGCGTTCTATTAACTACGGATTTTGTCATCCTATTTCCACCTATGAAAACTAGTAGGCATGATTCAACTTTAAGGCATCCATTGTTGGAATTTCAGCTGGCCATTAAATGTATTCAGGTAGTCATAATGTAAAGATCCACTTTCACTTAAAATAAGCTAGTGTAAAATTATCACAGACTGTGTTTTGACCAAAAATGCCAGGTCACAGCAGAACAACAGTGTTCAAGCCGTTTGTCTGTACAGTTTGCATTCTTTTCTGTCCTCTGTTCTTTTCTCTGTTCATTTTGTGCATTCACCTTCCCATTCAGAGAGAAACACCTAAAGTGGTTTCAGAGTCACCAGCTGCATATTCATGGGACTGTCTCTGAATAAAGGTGTGGGCCCTTACCAACTAGGATCAACAATGTCTGACTTCAGGTTTCTGAATTAAATCCTCAGCCCCATGCAGGGGCTGGATGAAAGGCAAAGGCAAGAAGGAATGATGACGTTGTGCCCTACCCTGTGGTGGCACTGAGTTTGTGTCTTGTACAGCGATAGTGAGGATGGAAGACAATGAAAGAGTGTGATAAGGAAAGGAGTGTCCCTCTGCCTTTCATAATTTCATCTGAGCCAACTGGTAAATGTTGGAGTGCCAGGAAACAACATGTGGGTTTCCAGGGATCCAGTGATGGATTTTAACACATTTTTGCGTTGCTTATTTGCCAGTATTACATTTTTGCTATACCAGTGGGCTCTCAACAGCTCAGGAATAAGTATATTAGTACAGTTATGATTAGAGCTTTGTAGTTATGTAAAGGCAGTCTCATTTATCAGGTTTTATTTCCCACCCACATTCCATCCTTTGGTTTTTATTATATTCTTGAGTGGACTGTCAAGCATGAGTGTGAGAGGCAAGGCCTTTGTAGCTTTGCAGAGGCAAAAAGTGTGGAAAGTGATGCCAAAATCCCTTTGGAGAGGAGGACAAGGGGGCAGCCAGGAGGTTAGGAATGCTTGCTGTGAGCTGGCATGCAGGATGTGGCTGGGAGAGAAGGCTTAGGTGAGACTGCAAGAGGGAGGTCTTGGCTGGAGCTCCATTCCAAAGCTTTTTGAGCCCAAGAAGGCTGGAAATGTTTGTGTGCATGTGTGGCTGTAAGAGCTCCATTACTGCATAACTGTCAGACAGTTCTGACTCCTGATGGGCACTGGTGTCACAGAACTCTTGGAGTCTGTCTCTCTTTGTACAGAAAGTGCTGCTCAGCCCCAGTGACATGTACCGCAGCTTTTGCTCTTTTTAGTGTGTCCTAGGGATAGATTTAGGCTGGGCCTAGCAGAGCTCTTCGCCCATTGCCTATCCCTCTGCTCCCTTGATGCAAGGGAATCAGAACAGCACCGTGACTTCCCTCCACCTCCTCAACCCTGTGTGCTCCTCACAAGAAACCAGAAACAAAAAGAGTGTCACACATGGAGCTAGAGTCTGTCACCTCCCTCCACCAATGCTTCGTGTCTGTGACAGCCTGCCACGGACCCTCAAAGGGTCGCGTGTCCCTGTCCCATCACCTGCTGCAATGAGTGTGGAAGAGAAGCACCCGCTCCTTGGAAGGGTGCCTAAGGCACCAAAATGTGTTTCAGTGCCCTGGGGTGGGGCAAGAAGACATTAGCCTGCAGCTAAGGAAAGTGCACAGGGTTTTGGGGAAGGCTGAGCCAGTGGACTGGAGTCCACAGAGCTGGTTTCCTCCGGAGAGGATGGGAGTGAAGGAGGGAGAGGCAGCAGCATATGGCAGCTCAGCTCTGGAGAGGCGCGCTGGGAAACGGCAGCTCCTTATTTAGCAGAGCAGCTTCCTTCTGGGTGCCCTGACTGGGTTTTGTAGAAGACCTAATTCTTTCCTTGATAACTGAATGGATTTGGTCTGGAAATAGAGACTCTCATGGTGCCTCTAACTGAAGATTTTTTTTTTCTGAAGTGGAAAGACACTATCAACTTCAAGGCAAATAACATATGTTTGAGAAGAATTTTAGCAGGCAGCATATCAAGATTTTAGGCCAAACCCTGAGAAAACATTTGGAAAGCATTTCAGAAGTAAGTAAATGCAAAAGATAGAATCGTGGAGGGGGAAAAAATGTCCATTTACTTTCATCTGCTGTTTAGCTGGACAATATCAAAGGAAAATCTTTGCTTAATCACGGACACATCCTGATGTGGAAACGCCTGCAGGCTGATGCTTCAAATAATCTCCTTCCTCCTGCTCTGAATGTTCTGGAATGGGAAGCACAGGTGGGATGAGACTGGGGCTTAGGAGAAATTGTGTTTGTTCTGGCAAGTTGCACATTTTATTGTCATTTGAATCTACCTTAAGGTCAATCTCGTGCTCTGTGAGTCACCTAGAAGTCATGGAGCACTGCCAGGAGCTGGCAAGCAGCTGATGGTAAATCACTGACTTAACTGGAGTGATACAGTTGGAATAGACCCAGAAGGCCAGATAAGACAAAAATAGCTTCGTGTAATTGGCAGATTTCGTTTTCTTGTGCACTTTTATGGCCACACACAGTTATTTTTCATGTTTCAAGTCAACATAAGAAGTACTAATTTTCAAAGCAAAAATTAGAGCAGGAGGCATGCAGAATATGTCTTTGAATTTTAACTTCACAGCATGTTGCTAGTCTTAGTATAAAATTTGCTGGCCTCACCCTCCAGAAAAGAAAAAATAAAACAAAGACATAGAAATAATCTATATGTATTTGCCTTAGGCAAAGCAGTCAGGTAATGTAATTTCACTAAGAGTAGTTGAAAAAATGGTAAGGAGAAGAACTGTTCAGGAAATGAAAAGAAGTATGTATTTTTCTAGGGAAAGAATGCATGTTCTGGCTTTAGGGCTTGTATAGTGCACCCAAATTCTACTTCTAGGCATTGAATGACAGATGAAGTAAAACTGGGCAAGGTTAACTAGAGAGGTGTGCTCAGAATTTGTAGTTATCTCTTGTCAGGGTGGACCTTAGGTCCTCTTGCATTAGTACTGGATTTCAGCAGACCAAATTTTGAAAGATTTTAGAACTGCCAAGGATAATGAAATGAGATAAATCTGTGGAGGGAAAAGAAGTTGAGGGATCATAAAAAGTGCTGACAGTTAATTCAGTAAATTGAAAGCCTAAGGGGTCCATGTGCTACCTAGCAGTAGGAAAGGAGCCCAATCAAAAGAAAGGAAGTTTAATACCAGTCCTTGTCCTAGAAGGTAAACAATTGTATGAGAAAGAGGGGCATACAGAAGGTTAAATGTAACTATTGCAGATAGTCAGCAGAAGTTTCAAGCGGTGAAATATTCCAAATTAAACAGAAAGAAATGAGAGATTTACGATAGCCTTTATTGGAACATAAAACAACTCATTGGAAAAGGTGTTAAGAAGAATAGGTATATGTCAGCAAAACAGAGTGACTCTGAAATAAATTATGAATGTACCAATTACACATGTTTGCTTGTTCTGTTTGTGGAAGCACATTCTGCATTTTATAATCGCCTCTGACCAGATTTATCTTCAGTGGATCAAATGTGATTCTTTCCATGAAGGAGCTGAAAATGTATAAAGGAATAACAATAATTTACACTGTTGCAATTAGAATATGTTTTTAAATATGCAATACCCTCCAGATTAAATAGCCAAATCTTCATTTGGCTTCTGGTTTGTTTGTTTACAGTCATTCAGGTATGAAAAATCTACATTTGACCGTGTACAAATGCATTTGAAAAGGCATTTGAATATCTGCACAGCTAATTAGCTGATAGAGTTATGTGGGCATATTTCGTACATACAAATAAGGAGGTGGTGAAAATGTAACCTTAAATATAATTACTTTTCGCCACTGTTTTGATAATTTAGAGAACTGTTAGTCACTGCTTATTGAAAGTGTCAGGAAAGCTGCATTTGTTGCCCTGTGTTGCAATAGTTACTCACCAGCCCTGTTGGGCTGGCACAGCAGCAAGTGAGGATGGAGAGCAGAAGACAGCAGTGCACAGACCCAGACAGGAAAAGTCAGGGTCAATCTCAGCTTCTGAACCAAGCACCAAAGAAAGCTTGCCAGGTAGGAAGGTAATTAAAGTATTGTTTCAAAAATCAATTTCAAGGCCTGTGGGGGTGAGATCACAATAGCTTTGAAAGTAGGGCCTAGGTAGATAAATTGCAAGTTATTGTTTCCAAAATGCAGCTTCAATAATCCGTATTCAGTCAACTTTTGACTTCATGTCTTAGATTTAATGGCTAAAATTGGGGTGAAGTTTTGCAGTAGATAACAATTGCAGGTCAATTCTTTAGAATATATGACAATGACTGCTGATTTATATAAGCTATTTCACATAATGTAATTATGCAGGTGTCTGCAGAAAGAAAAATGGACCTGGTAGTGAGGAGCTGGAACTGATGCACAGTGTTTTAATACTGCAAGACATTTATTTGGGGTGAAAAGGTCCTTAATAAGAGGAAAAGTAGGTTGCTGTAGCAAAGAATAGCTTGGAGAGAGAGTAAAGAAACTGCTCAAAAGGAGAAGAGATCTGCCAGATTATGGGAAGTGAGAAAAGATACTGCAAGTGACTCCTTTGCCTTTTCAGTACTAGGAAAGCAGCAGAAACTAAGCTAATGGATAAAGGTGTTTTATTCATGCTTTAGGAAAAAAATGAGCTCAAGATTTGATTGAGGGGATCACTCATTAGAAAGTGGCATGGACATAAGAGCCAATCTCCGTAAGGAAGGTGCCCAGCAACAACTATGGCACTTTCAGGAGAATTTGGAATGAACATGTCTGTAATTTGTATAAAATTCCTCCTCACTGTCTGGGATGGCTTGACTGGGGTTGTGGAGTCTTCTTTGCTCCTGTCTTTCTGGGTTGGAAATTAAGATGTTAAGGAGTATGAAATGAGGTGGAAATGAGGCAACATGTTGTCTGTCCTCTCACCTTGTCCCCATCTTGCCCCTATAATCTGAGACTCAGTGCACAAGAAGGCTTCTTTGTAGTGGTTTCCATATTGCTTCATCTTCTTCCTCTCATTTGGTGGAACCACACAGAATCCAGTACGTCATGCTGAACCTGAGGAAGCATTGATTCCCTGTGTGCAAAACCACCACAGTCTGAAAATCTCAACAGGCTTACATGCAAAAAGACATTCTGCATCTTTCTGTATGGAGAATTAAAACACCTTCTTAATTTAGGTGCTTCTGGCCTGTCTGTACTGCAAGACTTCTTCTGTAGTTTGTGGCTGTGTATAAACCTTTATGACAGTCTGACAAACACACAACGTCCAGCCATTCCAACACAGCCACCAGTGACTGCTCACACGATGCCTGTACATACAGTATGAAAAGTAGCTTGCTTTACTCTCATAGACTGGCAAATTAAGTGGCCCTGATTTTTTCTGTCACTGTAACAAATTGCCAGTTTTGTCATGTCAGTGGGAATGCAGACTATGCATAAAACAGAGACAGGAGGCCAAACAAAAGCGTGAGATTCTAGCACATGAAAAGGATATTTAGGTGGTGAGGTTTCATTTGTTTTTCATAGCTGGGCTTTGGTTTTTTATAAATGCAATTGAGTAGTAGAATTTCTAGGGTTTGGAGGAAACTGGGGCTTTTTTACTGTGGTTCATAGAGGATGCATTTTAGTTTAAAGTCCTTCTACTTTACCATTCCAGGATCAGGAAGGCTGTTTGCTATTTTTAGAAAACAGCATTTATCCAGCAGGAGAAGAGGTAACACCAATTGACATTAACTCTTTCACTGGCTTCTCCTTTTCCGTTTGGCTCTTGGGTGTGTGTATGTGCTTTGGAAGGATGAGGACTGTCATGTTTTCCATAATGATGTTGTGTGACCAAAGTATCTCCCCTCTGAAAATAGGGATATCTGTTAATGTGGTCTGTTTTTCAACCTGTACACATGTCCATACACACATTACAACTGTGCACAGACTTATTTCCAGCTGGTCCCCATCACAAGTACCTTTGTATGAGCAGACGTCTGATCAAGCTACAGACGCTGGAAATTCGCATGCACAGGCTGGGTACATGCAAAACCAATATCTGCAGTGATCACATTTAACTTGAGAGTTAAGGAGTTATGCTCCGTAATGCAAATTTCTGAATGTGTTCAGCTTGGGTAAAACAGGAAACATTTGGTAATAAATATAGCTGCCTAATGTGAATCTTACGGAAACTTCTTCCAGGATAGTGTTTAACTTTAATTACAGAAATTTTCAGGTTTACATGCACCAAAGCATGGTAGAAATCCACTATTTTTTTTTAACAGTGCTTCTGCTGTTTCAGTGAGTATCTTCTCCATCTGCATGGAGAGACCCGTTGATCTGCAGCACTGACTTTTGATGTAAGAGTGCCATGCTTTAAAAAGTTATGAATATGGAGGATCTTTTTGTCTCTGCCAAGAGATTAAAAATAAACCCCCAAAGGCTCTGTGTGCAGAGCTGTTTACCTAGGGTAGTTCTTGGTTGCCCAGAGATGGCTCTTTTAGATGTACTAGCACATCATTCCTGTCATCCAGCTGTTGCGCCACATCTGCTTCCCTCAGATATCCCAAGGTGTCTCGGATTGCACTGGGTGTCTCTGTGCAGGCAGCAGGTTCAAGCTCCATGTTTCCACTGGAAGCCAGTGGGAGTTGATGACGGATTTGACCCTCCTTGGTGCTTTCTGGCCTTGTGCTCCTGAGGTTTTGGAGACCCACATGCATTTTGTGTCACAGACTTCATGTCTGTCGTTTCCCTACCTGTTGAGGGAAATACATGGATATCTGCATAGATAAGCATATACCTGGGGGAAAAGACAATATTTTCTAAGGGAGTGCTTACATATACTTAAGCATGGGCTTAGTACCAGTTATGCATTTACTTGGTAATGGTTTTCTTAGGTGATATAGCAGACTGGGATCCTGATTCTGAGAGAGGGAGAGAGCTTCTTACAAGCTGCTTGGCACTTGCTACCTTACATGAAAAGTGTAGGGATTCAGCATATGCTTGAATTAGGCTCTAAAATAATGAAGTATCTGCTTTATACCACATTGATGTCTATCCATTTATCCTTCTCCTCTTTCTTCACACTGTAAATTACATATTTGTTTTTGATTTAGAAGTTGTAAGCTTAAAACCACCAAGTGATTTCAGCTCATGATAATACTTTATCTCAAAACAGTACCATTTACATTTCTTAGCTGACCACAAGAGGTTTAGCTAAGTGCTTTCGCTCTCCCACTCTCTTTCTGTAAACCCATCTGTGTTTGCTCATGTCTCATATTTATTTCACACTGTGTTTCCCTTCCAGATCATGAAGCTATCCTTTACAGCCACAAAAACATCTCTATAATGATGGCAGAGATACAGAAATTCATCTTATGAACGGGGTTTACTGTATAACACTGGTAGGATCTTTCCAGTTCTGTCCAGCAAGCCTCCCAGGGGCACCCTCCTCTCCAGCTCCTCAAAAGACGGAGGATGGACCTCTCTAGAAGCCAATTCCACAGCCCATTCAAATCCTGTTGATTTAGTTGAAGCTAGGCTTTGTGGAGTACGATGATACACTTCAGGACAAGGTTTCTGAGACCAAATGGGGTTTCAAGTTCCTGTCAGGGTATAGAAGTATTCACCAGCCAAATAAAACTTTGCTGTTGGGAAGGGGACTGGCTGAACTGCAGAGCAGCTGCTTAATCAGAATAAAACTAAATGATTCTGTATCAGTGAGCTACTGAGACTGAATGCATTAAATAAAATAAGGTCATTTAAAGTGTAAAATAAATAGTACAAAAAGAATTATGCAGTACAAATCAGATTACATGCATTCCTTTTGAGCATCTTCATTAAGTAGCTGTTAGCTACTTATTTGCCACTCTTTATTCAGATTTTTAGATGCTGATGTCTGTGCTTACTTTTTACTTGATGAGCAAGCAAATTGGATATGAATTCATATTTTATGAGATGTCTTTTAATTAAAAATTTTCAGGAGGAGAGAGAATTAAAGTTATTTGGTTGCTTATTTCTTTGGTGTATCTTTTGTGTTAACAGAAAACATTGGTTGTTAGCAAGAAAACTAATAATAGAATAATGACATTTTGTTTGGAACAAATGCCCTAGGATAAGTAAAATTGAGGTAGATAAATCTGGGGTGTTCTGCTGTATTGCATGATGCAGATATACAGAGCTGCTGATCACATAAGCCTTGTGCCTGAGAATCACTTCTATTCACTGCTGTCACTGTGGAGGGGGACAAAAGATTTTTTGTAGAGACCATGCTCCAGATTCTCCAGTGTAGTAGATAAACCTTATATTTACCAAAGTACAGGCTTGGAATAGAGCTGGAGCCCAGCTTTCATGTTAGTATCTATGAAACTCCTCCATTCTGTGATCTTTCTCATTTAGCTGAACATCCATCTTTTTCCCCCTGACTGTGTCAGTACTGCAGTGCCCTGGCGAACACAACCTGATGAGTTAGATCACCTTATTCATCTGCAGAGCACTTTCCAGGGAGCCTTCTTTGACAGTCAGGGAGCATAGTTGGAAAGAAAGAGAGGTGCAAAATTATTCCTACGGTTGCCAGTCTCCAGCTTCTTTGAGAGCCTGTCAGAGCTTCTGGAAGCACAAGAAAGTGAGAGCAGCTTTCCAGTGCTCAGAGTGAAATAGTCATGGCTATCCTCTTAGCTGCACAATGAACTGGCCACTCAGGTGAAGGTGGAATGAAGAAGCAACTTCCTCAACTCTCGTGGCCCAGTTCACCGTTTTGATCACATTCCTGTTTTCCATTGGCAATGCTAATGATAAACTTTATTATTTTATATATTTTATTCATTTATATATTATGCATAGCACCCCACAATTAACCTCTCTGACAGAGCGCTGCAGGAGAAACCTGCAGGGCAAAGTTAAAACCAACGAGGCAAACATGAATGAGGCCTGGAGTGAAGTCTTGAACACCTCCTGAAGAATGCCAGTGGGTTAATTACCTCCTGAGTTTTTATTGTGAGCTCCACAGACTGTGCAGCTCATGGAGCCTTCCTCGTGGAAGGCGAAGGCCAGCTGGCAGTGAACTGAAGTAACTGGAAATTCCTCATCATCTTTCTGATGGTAATAAGATTTAAAGCATGACAACACAGGGGAAGAAACCAGCAGCTTTGGAGTGTGCCAGAGATACTGGGATCTGGCAGTGATTTATTGTTTGTCTCACTTGCAGAATAATATATGCCTTATGAGTAACAACATGTCCTTTTGCTGCATGAAAATGACTGCTCAGAAACAAAATCCTATCAGTAGTGGTGATGCTGTAGAATGAATTCCGTAGTGGTATTTTATCCCAGTGTTTCTGTGTGTTTGCTGGTATTGCAAGTAGAATGGTGGTGAGCAATCTGGTAGAAACTGAAGGAATTCTGAACAGAGGAGAGTTTTCTCATGGAGAGCAGGAATTGTTCATTTGCTAGCCCAAATGCGAAAACAATGAGTGAATAAATAGCCACCCTGAGCATCCTTTAAAGGTCTGGATTGTTGTCATAGTGTTGACGTTACTGCCTGGTTTCACTGCCCCAAGAACTCATCTTATTCAGTGGTACAGATAAACCTGTTGGGTAAAAAAACCTCCAGACAGTGGAGCTGGTCTTGGGATTGAGCTTCTCACACGTCTGTCACTATAGCAGTTCTCTGGAAATGTTACATCAGAGTGTGTCTGCATGACATCTGATCTACCAGGGTTCTCCAGCAAGGTATCAGTGAAATGTTTTCATCTATTGCATACGTAGAATAATTAGCCTGTCAGCCTTCCTCTTCCAGAACACTATCTGTTCCACTGTTTTTGAAAGGAGAGGTGATTTATGAAGGATTCAATGTGATTGCTGAAAATACTGCACATCTTCAGCAATCATATTGAATCTTTCATAAGGACTGCTTCATATCCATTGCTGATAACTGGAGCAGTCATATTTTACCTGATTTTAAAGCCATCATCTTCACAGTGGAATCTGTTCATTCCCACTGCATTGTGTAGATAAGTCCATCGAAATTTTATAGAGAGCAAGGTCTTAAAAAGGGTAACATCCTCAGTCTGTGAGCTGACTGAAATAATTGCATTGGAGAAAGTGCAGAGTTTTCTAATAATTCTGATTCTTTATTAAACATTAAAACTGGTAACATTATCAGATGATCCTTTAAGCAAGTGAGTGTGTTTAGTGTTTCTTTACCGAATACAGCAGTGGCAATTCGGTGGAGGGGAAAGTGGGTTGCTGGTGAGAGAAATTAGGGAGATGCCTTACACTATTACGGGTCATTTTCATCCTCTTCAACAGCAGGGTAAGAATGTGGAAGTGCATCTGTAAACCCAAAATGCAAAAGACCTCTCTCTGCCTGTTTGAGGGGAAAAGAGATAAATTGTCTCCAGCCTCTCCAGGAACCAAAATAAGCAGTGCTTATACACAGGTGCTGTGGCTTTGTCCTTTGTCCTTCAGCTTTTGTTGGGAAAGTTGATGTTGCTACCATATCTGTCTAGGAGGAATTCAGGACAGAAGATGTAATGAAATTGACATTTTGAAACAGAATTTTGTGTTAAATTTATATAAGTACATGAGGGGTTCTTTGTTAGTCATAGTATTAGTTTTCCTATTTATTTGAGCACAAATCTTAATTTTTTTAATTTGCTCCAAGCTGCTGCAGTATTTCCAGTTCACCACAGCTGAAAGCTGCACGATATAGATGTTCCTGGGTACAGACTGCACAGAATAGAAATGAAGGGCTCTGGGAGCTTCCCACTCCAGGCAGCAATGGTCGTGCCTTGTGGAAGTGCCAGTTGTGTACAGAGCAATATCTGGAACACCTTCTCATTTAAAAACACATCTGGAGGACAGGATTCCTGAATTCTGTCCACAGCACGTGGGGCAGGTAATTGTTGCTGCCCCAAGCAGCAGTTATTAGCACTGTGTCAGTATTCCCAGTGCTCAGTGTGGGCATCATGCCACAGAGTTAGGAACCCACCTCTGTTTAGGAGACACCTCATCCAAGGGCTCTGGAACTGTGGCCATATTAATCTTGCACAGAAGATGTGTGTCACTGTGAGTGTGGGTAGGGATATTGGGACAAACAAGACAGAACAAGCTCTGGGGACACCAGATGTGCACAGAGAGAGTGATGAGCTAACATGGACAGACTTTAGGCCAGGAGCTATCCTTTCACCAGAATCTGTCTGAGATAATTCTGTTGCATGTGGACTTTTGTTTGATCCAGTTCCTGTTAACTCCAACCATGGATTAAATATACAGTCTTAATGAGTCTAAATTTAAAAGGTATTCTATGCAATTATGTTAATAATTAACTACAATCATGTTAAATTCAGAGGCAGAATTGTGTTTAAGTAGAGATGGGAATATTTTTGAGGTCAGTGCACAATTGACTTATGAAACACACATGAGAACAGGAACATCATGTGCAAAAAACCCCATGAAAACACATAAAATCCAGTGTTCACTAATTCAAGCTAACGAGAGAAGCAAGATGCATCTGTATACAATTTATCTTTTCTGCAAAGGATCTCATGCAGAAATTAAAAAGGCTTGATCTACATCTGCAATCTGTGAGCAGTTTATAAGGGCATTTATTCATGGAATCATTCAGCTTGGAGAAGTCCCTGAGGATCACTGAGTCCAGCCGTTAACCCAGCACTGCCAGGTTCACTAAACCACATCCCTTGGTGCCATGTCTGCGAATCTCCAGGGATCTTGACTCAACCACTTCCCTCAGCAGCCTGTTCCAATGCTTGACAAGTCTTCCAGTTCAGAAATTTTTCCTGATATCCAGGTTAAGCTTCTCCTGGCACAATTTGAGGCTGTTCCCTCTCATCCTTTCACATTCAGTCGTGTGTATCTAACAGCCGTTCATACAAACCTGTGAATGGCTCTGAAAGAGACACAAGGACAGACAGGGACAGTTATCAGGAAAAATGCCCCAGCAAGTCTTTCTGAACTTCGGAACATGAGACTGGGCCTAGAGTGGCATCACACAGTCAAACCTGCTTATTTCTAGTCAGAAATCTCGTTGGTATATTCTGTATGAAATCAAGTATATTAATCATGTGGGTGGAAAGCTGCTAAGTATAGAATTGCAAAAACCAGTAGGATGGATGAGAAAGAAAAGGAGCAGAGCTCGTGTTAAAAACTGCCTTTTCCCCCCGCAGAGATCTGCAGACCAACTGGAACACTTGACTGATAATTCTGTGATTTTCAAAGACACCAAAACTTGTTTGGTTTTTTTGTGCTTCCCCAATTTTGGCAACAGAGATGCAACAATCTGTTTAATTTCCTGGGTGAGAGGGATAAACAATGCTGTTTTAAAATACTACAGTCTGTCACTTTTGCATTTGATAGTGCCATTCACATTGCATCTTAGGCCAGCTGTGGGTATGTAATCATGACTGGAGCACATACTTTAAAAACTGGATTTTGATGATTCTTTTATTCTTATGTGTTGTTTTTTATTAACAGTCTAAGAACAGGGAAAGAAATATTTCAGCTTGGCAATTTACTCTTAGTACCGTATCTGACTGGCTGATTAAATGGGATAACTAACAGGATTAATCAGTAAGGCTCCTAAAATAAACTCATGAGTGATTCGTGGAAGAATAAAAACTTCACCATCTAGTGGCTGCCAGTAAGGGTCAAAGGTACCATGTTCACAGGGCTCAATCTCTGACCAAACAAGTGCAGACAGAGCGCATTTTAATTTTAGGCTCTTGACACCTTATACTTAATCCAAGGTTGCAGTAACTGCAACTGGATCAAACAAATCTCCATGTCCAATCTAATCTTCCCAGAGCCTGGGAGGTACAGCTCTGCTCTGAAGTCCCTTCCATTTAGCACATCATCCATTTGGTGCATATCTGGAGTCTGTTCGGGTATTCAGGAAATATGAACTGAAGATGAAAGCACATTTTGCGAACCTGGTTTTGTGGTAACCAACTGAGGGTTAATTCACCTAAACAAATAAAGCATGGTTTGAACACGATGCTCTGTTTTATTGTAAGTAATACTAATTCTGTGGGGAAAAGCTTTTCAACCTAATCCTTGCAGTCTCTGCTTGTTTTTTATTTATAGTTCTGTTTAAGTGAAATACATGTTTTAGGACCTTTGTGAAATCTCGAAGCTTGCTAGTGTGAACAGAATTCTGTAATTCTGGGTAGAATGCAAAAATAAGCGATGCTTCCCCTGACTGTATTTTACCTGGCATGTCTGCCTTTGTCTGCTGTGCAAATAGCTTCTTAGAAATAATAGTTCAATGCTATTTAGGGTACAAAGATAAATGGGCACTGAAAGCTTGTGGAAATGCAGAATAAGATTGAGTTTAGCTATGAAGATACAGATAAAGATCCCATACCTTCACATAGATACTTGAATCAAATCCCTGATTTCTTAAAGATGTCACAATGTTCATACTTTCACTACAGAACTCTGGCAAGTGCAGTGACACAGGATAATTCATAATCTGTCTAATAGAGACAAATAGCTATGGGCGTATGTCAGAATAATTAATGTTGAGTCAAGTTAATTTTTTCATTTAACAAATTGAATTGTTTCAGCTAATTATGTAGTATGGCCTAAATGTGATGAAGGATGTTCAGAGAAGAAAATTATTACTTTTTTCCTCCACTGAATTAATGAAAATATTAAGGAAAATGTACTCTCAGAGTGTGCAGCAATGTCCAGCTCCACATGCTGAATTTTGCAGCCTTCATTACAGTATGAGTCTCCCGGGTTTCTTGGACTGACTAATGCAGCATCCTTCTCAAGGCCCCCAAAACACTCTCTGGAGACTATCTTGGCTATTGTTCTCCACACCTGTACAAGAAATCCTCCTTTCTCTGTTAGATGGAGACATCTCAGCTAGGTGTGTAAGTAAGGTGGTGTTACTGCTTTCTGTTACTCTGATGAGACAGACAAAATGAAGGGCTGTTCAGAATTCTGGTACCTTTTCACCTTCTTGATCTATTGCCTTCCCTAAGCAGGGGCTTAGGAGGTTAGGGATATTTAAGTTTATTTATTATAAATACAGAAATATGCAGCATTTGACTCTGTCCAAGTTGCAGTTTTCCTGAAAGGAGGGTGTGGCGAGGTGAGGTTCAGTCTCTTCTCCCAAGTACCAAGAGACAGGACAGCAGGAAACAGCCTCAAGTTATGCCGGGGGAGGTTTAGATTAGATATTAGGAAGCATTTCTTCCCTGATAAGGTGGTCGGGCATTGGAACAGGCTCCCCAGGGAAGTGTGTGAGTCACTATTCCTGAAGGTATTTAAAAGACCATAGATGTGGCATTTTGGGACATGTTTTAGTGGTGGACTTGGCAGTGTCAGGGTAATGGTTGGACTCAGGGATCCCCTAAGGGTCTTTTCCAACATAAATGATTCTACGATTCTGTGATAATGAGTATTTAGGGAGCCATAATCATATTCAGTGTGGACAAACTCAGAAGCTAATTCCCCAAATCCCACAGAGTCTGCCTTCTAGGCTGAGCTGCATCTGTTTTACCGTATCCTCCCAGTCCCCTTTTCGGTTTTGTTTTGTTGGGGTTTGTTTTGTTTTGCTTTTGAATGTGTGTATTTCTCACACCCCATCTGTTTTGCATTTTGTAAGCCTCGTGGGCAGGTGCTCTCCTCTCTGTGTTCCCACAAGGACTATGGCAAGGACTCGTCATTGGGAGTCCAAGTTCTACTAGACTGTAGTAAGTGCAAGAGTAACCTGGATCTCCTAAGCCTCTTTGTGCACACTATTAGCTGTAATATCACCCAATGTATGGTCAATTGCATGTGTAAGGTTCAGTATTAAAGTGATTGTGTGTGCTGTGATTTATAAATCACGTCACAATAAGCAGTGGGAACTGCTTTGATCCCAGGCAGCAATGCCAGGTTTGAGCACATCCCTGACTAGAAACGGCTGAGCACTGCAGAACAGATTCACTGACTCAACTCTCACTGGAATTGAAAGAAAACATCTTGCGGTCACCCTAATATATGTTTCATGGTTGTGGCTTTAAATTATGACACAATTACCTGATCTCTGTCAAAATGTGTTTCATTTCACAAAGGAGATCTTGAAACATTAATTACTAAAAAGTCTCAAGCTTCCTCTTGCTACTGTAGCACAAATGTAAACTTTGAATTCTTTGTAATTTACAGCGGCATTTAAAAAGAGACTGTTCGCAAAATCAGGGAGTAGTTCAAGTAGAAAGGGACCTCCAGAGTTCATCTGATTTATCTGCCACTGCTTGAAGTGGCATCAGCTAGAACAGGCTACTTGGGACTATGTCAAGATGTGTTTTGAGTATCTCCAAGGACAGAGCCTCCACCACGTCTCAGCATTCTCTTTCAGTGTTTGACCACCCTCAGAGTAACAGCTTTCCTCTGTGCAACTGCACAAAGACCTCTGAATTCTCCCTCTTTTCCCCCCAGGCCCTTCAGAGCCCCCTGATCAGGTTGGTTTCAGAACAGATCAGAATAGGTATGAGCACTCTTTCCTGTACCCTCGTGGGTGCACACCGTTTATGTGGCCGCCCTTCCTCACCAGGTCTCTCCTGCCATGGTACCCCCAGTCTTTGCTCCACCACTGCCTGCCTTTCATTGATGTGTCCAAGCTCTCCTTGCCAGGCTGCTCAGCCTCCTGGTAGCGATGATTTTGCCCCATTTTTCATTCTTACCCAAGGCAGCTTGAGAGAGGGGAGCCATATGCAGAATCACACATGGCTTGGATGCAGCAATACTGATAGAATGGGGTAAGGAGGAATGTTTGTGTGAAGAGCAGTTCTGGGAGCAGACAGAGTGAAAAGGCAGAGAAATAACCCTCTCTCCACTGAGGAAATCATTCAGCAAAAAGAAGAATGTGAGTCAGTTGTGTGCTTCTGATGTTTATTGAATCTTTAAAACCTTTGATGATAAATACCTGTATTGTGAAGACCTCAGCTGTCTACTGCTGACAAAATGTGGCTGAACTCATTTCTGTGTGCAGACATATACATGTGCATACACAGATGGCCAGGGAAAGTACTTCTTAGTGAATAAAAATTGTTTGACTATACTTTAAAAAAAGAAGAATCCACACAATGTGTGACCCACCCTGTATATGATCCTCAAACTGAAATATTCATACAGCATTTCTCCCACAGCACTTCAAAATTATGAACAACAAATAGAGAGTCAAATTCTGTCCTTCATCCTTGTGATGGGCAGCTTATTCCAGACTGTGTTTTAATAGTCTTTCAGGCACCCATGTGTCAGATTAAATAGTAGGAATGCCAACTGGATGATAATGTAGTATCATTTCTGGAAGTATTGGCTTTTAATGTTAATCTTCAATGGGATGCTTTACTGCAGGCATGTGCATACATTAGATAACCCTGGCATGCAGAGAGTATTTTAAGACCTACATAATTTTGAAACACCCTTTAATATTTAGTGGAAGTCATGATACATTCCATGCAGATAAGATCAGAAGCAGACCTTCCAGGCTTGTTTTACTTCTCAGTATGGATGCCAAATTGGGAGCCCACAGTATTTTGGTTTTCTATAGGACAGTTAAAATGGCACCACAAGCTATTCCACTGACATCTGAGCCCAGTCTTGGGCAGTCAGCTCACAAGGTGGAAGTGCCAAGGAGAATAAGAAGTACAACTGTCTTCACATGCTCATCTTTTAATCTGAGATTAAATATGAGATTTCCAAAACAAATGCTGCCAGCTATTACTGATTCTGGGATGTTGAACTGTGATGTCAGAAAATTCATTTTAGTTACTGAACTCCAGCATCTGTTGCTACCTGCACTGTCCAGAATCAACCTGTTAAATCACAGGCAACTTTAATTTGTAACTACCTCTCTCTCATTTTCTATTTATCCATTGATGGTTTTAAAAAAAAAACAAACAAAAAAAAGAAGCTGCATTCTTAAGCTTTAGATTTAAGCAACATCATTTATATCCACAAAATAAAAGACTAACTCTCTGTAATTCATAGATTTTGTAGCAAACAACATGCTTACAGATTTTCACATTGAGTTAGCTGCTGCTTGGAAGGAGGAAGAAGTGCATATGAATTTAGATTCAGAGCAGTTCTGTGAATTGTATCTGGCCCCTTCATGCAACAGCCTGCTACACGGGGGAGAGGAAAAAACAAATCCTGGCCTTGATGTCAAAACAATGTAAACTCCTTTTAGTATGTTGACTTGTGGAACAAGTGAGGCATGAAAACAAAAGCACAGAGCCCTCAGCAGTGACAGTGAATATTTTATCTTACCAAGAGAAAGCAACAAGAGACCAAATCCTTAAAGCATATGCCGTGTTGACAGTGTGCTCTCGCTGTGACAGTAATGGCATTTGCAGTCCCAGCTGCACTCAAGCCTGTGCTGTAAAAGCACCCATTCCTCAGAGTGCGTGTTGCCCTTTGCTGGCCCTTAGCCAGGTGAAGGAGCTCTTCTCTGCTGCTCATGTTGCCCTGTAGAAACGGATGTTTAAGCAATTATTTCTCTTCCCCAAAGTGAAATTGGAGAGATTTTGGCATCGTTAGCTCTTCTAAAATTTGCACAGTGCTGAAAAGCATCTTTAGGTGACTGTAGCTTTTTGCGTGTAAAGCAACCATTTTCTGACTTTTTCCAAGTATCTGATATAAATGTTGTTCTGAAATTCAGGGACTGGATCCTCATAGAAATGTGTTGAAGCAAACGTACCACTGTTACTGCAGTGTTGTTGTTTGAGAGTGGTTGGTAAGAACGTTTAGAGGGTGGTTCAGGGCTGTGACTAAAAGTATTCACCAGTCTCTGTCAGAGATCGCTTTGACTAAGTCTAATGAGCTAAGAGTTGGTGAGCCGATTAAAGATAAAGGAAGCTGCTCCTCTGGGAATGTGTTTGAATGTGTATGCTCTCCAGTTTTTCCCAGCACCCATTTGTTTGTTGTTCACTCCCAGTTGAGGCACGAGATTCAGAGGGAATTGGAGAATGTTGCTTATAAATTATGGAGTTACTGCCTCGTGATTATTGTTCTGTCATCAAAAATGTCAGTTTATCCTTCACTGGTCAGCTCTTTCTCAGCTTCCCCATCCCCTGCTTAAAATTGTTCCCCATCACTGCATCCATTCCCAGCCCACATCTTTGTGTGGAGATCCAGTCATTCTACACTGACTTCTTGTTTCTTACTTCATATTTGAGCAATTCGGTAAGTTTTGGGTGATTCACAAATGCGATTACATGGTAGCATTTCAAGACATCCTGTATCGCTTTAGAGAGACAGCTTTGGAGAATGCATGTGATGGGCTTTAGAGAAAGTAAGGAAGCAATGTGGATTGTGGTGTGGTAAAGGAGGGATAAGCAGGAGGCACAAATTAAATCCTGGAATTATACATAATTCCTTCTAAATGTGACCGGTCGTGTTCTGTGCTATCCAGAAGTAAAAACAGCAACCGGGTCACTTCCAGCTCAGCTTCATTCTGAGGTTTGATCTCCTGTTTCAGAGCTGCTGACAGGCTGCTTGGAACCCTGTCCACAACTGCAGCCAAGCCCTCAGCAGAGCTTTCAGAAGTTCCAGGCTCCCACTGGTTTCAGCTCAGACCCAGCATGCCCTCAGCTCCCACATATTTATTGCTATTGCTACCTAGGCTTGGTGAATTTAGGTTGGGAATTACCCACATTTCTGCCATCACATTTCTGAGTGCACTGTAAGGATCCATTTTATCCTCACCCTATAGGCTTTTTGTAATAGGAACACAATGTAGATGAGCCAAAATAATCACAAAACCACTTGCAACCAAGTATTTTTTATTAAGTCACTAAACTGTAAATTGCCATTGATCCAAAAGACTAGATTTCTCTTCTACTATGCATTGATGTCCAGGATACAGCTTTAGCCTCTAGAGATTTCTAAAAGTGGTGATACACTGGTTTTGTTTCCATTCCATCAGTAACTAAACCCTCTAGAAGTAACAGAATGGCTTCTGACCTGATTGTAGCGTTCTTTCCTGAAGAGACTATCAAGCAAAAATAATCCTAAAATAATGGGGGAAAAGGAATGCCACAGAGAAGAGTTTCTTGGGAGGGAGGGGATAGGATTGTTATAATTTAAGAGTGCCCTACTTCTCTTGTAATTTTAAAATTCCATTTTACAGATAGACTTTCTGGTCAGGCTCCAGATGCTTTTGTTTGAGTAGCCTCAACCTCCCTATGGACTCAACAGATGTACCACGAAATGGCACTGCTCACTGGGAATGCAGATCCTGAGTTCAGCTCCCGCTCCTTCAACAACTTGGAAAACCTGTGTGAAGTGCAAACCAAGAAAGGATTCTTCTACAAAAAGGCCAAACTTCTGCATCCTGGAGAAGACCTGTGCTGCTTAGCCCGCTTGGATGACCGGTCCAGGTTTGTGATTATCAACGTAGGTGGCATTAAGTACAAAATTCCCTGGACCACCTTGGAGAACTGCCCCTTGACCAGGCTTGGGAAGCTAAAATCTTGCAACAATTACGAAGAGATCATGGACATCTGCGATGATTATGATGTTAGCTGCAATGAATTTTTTTTTGACCGTAATCCTAGTGCCTTCAGAACGATCATGACATTCCTGACAGCCGGGAAGCTGAGGCTTCTCAGGGAGATGTGCGCTCTTTCCTTCCAGGAGGAGCTTGTGTACTGGGGGATAGAGGAGGACCACCTGGAGTGGTGCTGTAAAAAGAGATTGCGACAGAAAGAGGAAGAGGCAGCGGAGGCCAGGCTGTTTGAGAGGGAGATGGTATTTAATGAAGCCACGCAACGTGCCTTCCGGGACAGCAGCCGACTGAGCCTGTGCATGCGAAAGCTCAGGGATATGGTGGAGAACCCCCACTCAGGGATCCCAGGAAAGATCTTTGCTTGTATTTCGATCTCCTTTGTTGCCATCACTGCTGTCAGCCTCTGCATCAGCACCATGCCAGATGTCAGAGAAGAAGAGGATCGGGTAAGTGCAGCTTTCCTTGGGGTAGAGCTTCTTTCGCATTGTTGTCTTCTCAGGAAAGGTGACAGGCAAAGTCACTCCAGCAGATATGCAGGTATTGTGTTCAGTATATATTCAGATGTGGAGGGCTGGCTGGGTAGAGCACAGAAAGCATTATGTCACTTAAAACTGAGGGAGGATTGGGCCAAACTCTGCCCTGCCAGCCCAGCTTAGTCATTTCACACCAGCAGATAGCCTTACCCACCAGATTTGTTTTCTGACACGTCTAACCAGATGACAAACTAGCTACTCTGGGGATAAAAACCAGCCTTTGTTGTGGTTTAATGTTTCGAGGTTAGGTTTGGAGCTAACAGATCAATTTTCCCCGAAGGTACTTTAACAGTTTGAATGAACTCTCAGTGCGCCAGTGTAAAAACCACATTTGAAGCACTTTGATGCTATAGGGTGATGTAAAGGCCAGGGAAGCTGAGGCAGCAACTTAGCAGAAGAAACAGAGCAATTGTCCCAATTTTCAGACCTGCTTAGTATTCTCAAGCGTAAGCTGTGGATGATTCATGCCCTTGAAAATCAAGTCTTACAGATATTTTGTTTATTCTTTAGTTCATCAAATTTCCTAAGGGTTTAGTCCCTTTTTTGTGCAAGCAGTTCACTTCCCTAGGATTAATTGTATGTAGGCCAGTGAGAGCTCGTCTGAAAAATGGTAGAGGAGAACA
>VZSR01003809.1:11133842-11187675 GCA_013398615.1 Brachypodius melanocephalos
AAAAAAAATAAAACATTTGGTATGTTGACTGATACATGATTTATTGTCAGATCTTTATTTTAAGGGCTTTTTCTGATTTAAAACTTGAGGGTGGTAGTACAGGGTAGTAATTAACACTGTGTTGTCCTAATAATGTTTTTCAAGAAGTCATTTCCAAAAACACATGCCTTTTACTGTAATTAACTGTCAGGGCTCCAGTATCCTGAGTTCTAAGCACAAGGGATATTTTACTGTTGAAAACTGAGATGTATTTAGTGTTTCATTGTTCCCGGGTTTGAGAGCTGAACAGCTGCTTTAAGAATTAAGAGAGTTTAGGAACCTTATGTTTTTGCAAATGGTCTGAACATAAATAGGGACTCATAATAATAGGCTAATAATGTTTTTTGGGTGGAGCAGGATAATAATGAGGATAGAGGAAGCATATGAGAGAAGCCTGGATTTCTTGGTAAGCTGGAACCATTAGGAGCACATTTTCATAGTCAATGGAAAATTTTGCAATAAAGATGAATGCAGGCTTGCTCCTGTAAAAGCAGAGACTCTGGTTCCCAAAATGAAGCTCTAAATAATATTTGAGTACAAACAACCATAAATTCCTATTGCAGCATAAAGTCAGAAGGGTTAGTGACATCCTTGAATATCTAAGCTGGGGAGTGTTAATGAGAAGCTGGAAGATTTTTTGTGCCTGTATGCAGTATTGGTGAGACTGACACTACAATACTGCAGTCGGTTCTCACATTCATATTTTTAATGGTGTTTTGAAAAGTTGGGAGAGGGCTAAAAAACCTGTGAATCTTAGACACCTGGAGAAATTGCTGTACAATAAGAAACTTGACCATTTCAGTTGATTTAAATTACTGGAAGGAAGGTGAGTGGATTAAGCACATAACTGGGTTTTTTATGAGGGGAGAAAAACTGTATCATCTAAAAGACCTTCAAATTAGGCAGGAGGATGATGCCTGGATAAAAGCTGAATCCTTATAAATTCATATGGGAAACTATATGCCAGTATTTACTGTGATTACTATATGCCATTAATACCAAGGTGATTCATTACTGGGACAGAGTAGGAAGAAAATTAGTGGATTTTGTGCTTCTAGACATTTTCAGTTAAAAACTCTGTGCCCTTTTGTTTAGCCCTCAGCTAAACAGACTCTACTTCAATCAAAAGAAAAACGTCAATTGCAGATCAAGTTACAAGGGTGAAAATCTTCCAATATAGAGAAGATCAGAATAAATTATCCAACGTTCTTCTGTGCCCTTACATTTTAAAAGCACAGAGCTCCTGCAGATAATCTCTGTTCTGCGCTTTGCACAGGGAAGGGCTGTGGACACACTGCAAATTATTATTTTGAGACAAAAGTGTTTCTCTTTAACAGGGGACAGGTGAAGGATCACTTCTGGCAAGGCAAGGAGTAGGAATCTGCCCACTTGGAATCACCTGTAGGGTCTGGGACCGTGGCTGCAGACTCCCTGCTTGTACTCCCTCTGTGGCTGAGCAAGCCAAGGCAGCTCTACAACTAACAGGTGTGGAGCTTATGTGAATTCAAATTCATGGTCCCCAGTATCTAGATTAAAATTTGTGCCCAGGGATAGCTCTTTGGTCTGGCTTGGCAGTCTCCTAGCAAGCAGAAAAAGGATGTGCAACCCTCCTGACTAAGGAACAAATAAATAGTAAATACTGTTTCAAAGACACACCACACTCAGTGTGCACATTTTCCAGGCTTTCTGGCTGGCATTGCTGTTGTTATGGTGCCATGTCAGGGCTGTCATAGGTGCTCTGGCTAGCAAAGAGTGGCCTTTTTCCTGAGCTGGCATTACTACAGAAAACAAAAGCTCCATGTGCCATCTATCTGTACTGTCATTGCTTCAGGGAAAGACAGAGAAGCCAATCATGAAAAAAACCATGCTGGGGAGCAATTTTCCATACCCTGATCCTCTAATGCCATCTGAATGGACCAGCTGTTATACCCAGTGATGTCCTGCAGAGGTGTAAACGACCTCACACAAGGTGTAAGTGTGGGACCTTACAAGTTAGAAGTAATTACCAGGTGGGTGAGGAAATTATTTTAGGTGCCTGCCTATTTTAAAATAGAGCAGAAGACTCAATCAAACATTTTGTTAACTTTATTAGCTGCTCCAGGTGTTCTGGATGACAGTGGCAATCCCTGGTGGTTTAACAAGAGTGGGCAGGCTCATGCTTTCCTGTACTGTCAACACTTGTTCTTTCTAGAGGTCACCTTGATTCACCTTGAGTGTTACTCTTTTTTGGAAGTAGTATCACGTATTTCAGATCCTGAACTACTTTTCACTTTACCAAAGTAGGATATATATTTAGTCAATTTTTTTCTCATTTAGCTTTTATTTACTGATTCAATTAAATAAAATCTACAATCCAGTAGTGTGTATAATAGCTCCTGGAAATTTCAGGAAAGGGAGACTTCAAATATGTGAAGAAAACAAACGTGTGAAGGCAGTCATATTCTTCTATGTAAAGTAACAAAACAATGATAAACTTTTTATTCCAAAATTTTCAGAATGGGAGATTTCAATGCAAGATTTAGATTTAATGCTGAAAAGTCTCCTCTAAAGGCAACATCTGCTGAGACAAAATCATAGCAGGAGCCCTCAGGCACCACGCTCTTTCAAGAGCACCACAAAAGTAATCTCCGAGATATAAAAATAGCCAGAGGCACAGAGTATCCTCAAGGTATTTTAGGCATATGCTACCTTTAAGTGGACTTCTCATCTCTCTAAGCAAATGGCAGGTATTGAGTGACTCAAAGAAAGCAGCTCATACATCAGAGAAGTCCTAAACCAGTCAGAGATACATTACAGCAAAAGCTTTATACACACAGTAAGAGCTAAACAACCAAAAGACATGCAGAGAGATTCAGCTGAAGGCCAGATGGTCATCATACTAAACTCTTCATTCTTCTCTTGGTGAAAACAGAAATGTCAACCATTTCTGTCTGAAGAGGAATCTTCTTTTTTGTTAGACAGCAGCCTTTGTCGTCACAGAAGAAAAGGTGGAACTCAGAGAATAATATCATTCTGTCCTGATTCAAAAAGGCATTTGTAGGCCTGAGCCCCCTGAGCTCAGTCATTTGTAGCAGCACAGAGCAAAACAGGAGGAGAGATCAGAGAGTTCATTCTTCACCGTGCCTCGTAACGTATTGGGAAAAGCTAGCCTAATTAAAGATGCTGTGATAGGAAGTTACAGTTCAATAACCTTCAGCTGAAGAACATTACAACAAAGAGACTTATAAATAATGAAGTTAATAATAGCTCGTAAAGAAGCCAGAAGTATTTAACCTTCTAAGCTCAATTTACACACTCTGCTTCAACTTCCATAATGTCGAGGATGGGGAATAGGTAAATTGTGAATGTGCATTTTAAACAATCTTGTGACTAAAAGGTTTCATTTCACAAAGGTACGCACAAAAGTAATCTCAGACAAGGTTAAGAGAGTCTTGTATAACGATTCTCAATAGCTTCTCATAGACAAACTGTTCTGTAAGGGGCTGCATGAGCAGACAGTGAGGTTGACTGAAAACTCTCTGAAGGGCCATGCCCTGAGCATGGTGGTCAGTGAGGCAGAGTCCAGTTGGAGGCCAGTAACTCACAGTGTGCCCTGGGGCTCTCTACTGGGTCCAGTCCTGTTAGACTTCCTTATTAGTGGCCTGGAGGATGAAGCAGAGTGTACCTGCAGCGAGTTTGCTGATGACACAAGCTTTGGACAAGTGGCTGATAGGCCAGACAGTTGTGCTACCACCCTGAATGGCCTTGACAGGCTGGAGAAAGGAGCTCAGGAAGCCTCTGGACCTCAGCAAGGAGAAATGCAGAGCCCCGCATTCCTGGTGAGGAGCAGCCCCACCCAGCAGTACGTGTTAGGGCACACCCAGATGGAAAGGAGATTGGTAGAAAAGGACCTGGGGATGCTGGTGGACACCAGCACTGTGCCCTGGCTGCAAAGAAAGGCAAAGTGCTGCCAGCATATCAAGAGAGGAGATGCTTCCCCTCAGCTCAGCACTGGGGAGGCCACACCTGGAGCAGTGTGTCCAGTGCTGGGCTCCTCAGTGCAAGAGGGATACAGACATGCTGGGCAAAGCCCAGTGGTGCTTGCTATCCTAGGATGGCACTCTGCTTGAGACTCTGGAATTACTGGAGAGCTCATTTTTATGACTTTATCTCTTTTCTGACTGTTTAGTTGGTGCTCTGTATGTGATACTGAGACCTTAATTTTAACTTAGAGCCACATGTGATGCATAGATGGTTTGTTTTCATGAATGAAAGTATTAATAAAATTGCACCTTTTGTTTTTACTTTCATTGTGGAATAAACTGTTCTAGAAATTACAGCACAGTCAACAAAAACCACGTATTAAAAAAAAATCTCCCTGCTGGTGTTACAGATAACTATTTATAGTGTATAGGCACTGAGGGTAACTTTTTATAAAAAGAATCTTGGGGAATTGGACTAACTAATTTCCCTGGGGATCATCTGAGAATACCACTCTCAGCTCTGCTGTTGAAATGCAAAAATCATAAGCTGCAACAGTATCACCAGTTTTGGCATCTGAACTGATGTAGTGTACTTGTACCCCATATTTTTAATTTGCATTTTGTGTCTGCTCCAGACCCCTCAGCCCAGAGCTGGCTGGAGGCCAGGGAAAGACCAAATGATGCAGTAGCAATGGTCACCTGCCTTTCCTACGTCGTGCACAAGAAAGTTCCTGTAGGTACATGAGATCCATATTCAGTTTAACCTTCACATGTCCTTGTTTAAGGGATGTAGGACTCAGAGCACTGCAGAACTCCATTTTAACTAAAAGTAAGGTGTTTCTTTTTTTTTTTTCTTCCCTTCATAGGCCAAAGTAGGTTTTCTCCTCAGATAGTACTTAAATCAAAATGGTAACACACACTCCAAATTACAAGCTTTGAGAGCCCCCTTTACTCATGGTTTCAGTTATCAGCAATAAGCAAAAGTTTGCTCTCTTCTTGAAGTTCTCAACTGGCCTCATGTATTTCCATCACCTGTTCTGTGCAGTCCTGCCTTTAGCTGGTGAATGCTTTGGGACAGAATGTGTTAAACACAATGTCTGTGGCCATCATAATAACAGAAATAAAAGCTACATCTGCCTACTCTTCAGGTACAAGGACACCTTCCTCATGCCTCACTCACAAGATAATGTTTCTAGGCAAGGAAATTCTTTTTGCAAGTGAGACCAACTTAGTTCATGCTGAATCCAAACTGAGAAGTAACTGCAAAGTTCTCAAATCTGAGTGATGCTAGTCTGATGGTCAGAGACATTTACTAGGCAAGTTGTCTTTCAGACAGCTCAGGTTTGTCTGAAAGCAGTGGGAAGTGATGAGGTTTGGTTTTGGTAGGTGATGTTGCCTCTGTGTGTCACACAGGCAGCATTAAAATCACGGAGCTGAGAACCTCTGCACTGCTCCCTCTAAACCTTAAATGTCAAGTTGTGTAGGGCTTTCTGAGTGGTGTGCATCTTTTATCTGACTCCCCTGGAATTTATAAGTGTGAGACCAATGGCAAAATGTTCTTTGCAAATATCAAGAAGTAGTGATCATGTCCTTTGATCCTTTTCCTGGGAACCATCTGTGAACCATCTGAATGATACAGTCCCTAATGTAAAAGAATACATTTATTTGTTTTTGCTTTGTGGATCTGAATCTAAATCCCTCCTTTCCTGGCTGCCCAAATCCATCTGTTATGTGGATCATATCTCAGTATCAGTTTATTTTGCCGAGTTCAGGGTTGCTGCAGTCACACACTGAGGAGACACATGGGGTGCTGGGAGTCCCCAGCATTGCTGCTGCACATCTCACTGCCCTCTGCACCACCTCTGCCTGTCAGCCACTGCCCAGGGCCCCACTGCCTGCAAAACCCCTGGGCAAATAGCACAACATGGGCCAGCTTTGCCAACTCTTTTACAAGACAGTAAGGCAGCTTGCAAGGCTGCCTGAAGCCGTTCATCAATACAAAACGTTTGAAGGAATGATCGTTCTTGCTGTTGGTTGTGGGGACAGAGTGCTGGATAACAACAGGCTGCGTTTAGTCGTGACTACATTTGGAGAGTTCTCACCATTTCTTCTCCTTGTCTTGCTTGCTCTTCTTGGGAAATAAGAATTGTTCTCTGCACTTGTCCACCCCGGGGGAAGAAAAAAAAAAAGGCAACAAAAACAAAAAAAAACACCCAAACCACCAAAACCAACCAAAAAACCCAAACAAAAAAAACCCCCCAAACAAACAAACAAAAAAACCCAAACCAAAAACCATAACCAAAAAGCCAGCCTTCCTGCTTCCATGAAGCTCTCTAAACTTTAACAGATGTACCTAGTTGTTCCGTCATGGCAGCTGCTTCAAGAGCAGATAAAAGAACTGTGGTCCCAGTGAGAAAATCATCCTCTGTGGTATCAGGAGGGTTAGGAGGAATGTTGTGGTTTTTTTCTCCAAGAATTGTCCTTAGATTGGGACACAGCACTGTGTGACAGATTTGCACAGAGTCCCTTAGTGAGTCTGCAGACCTTCTGTTCAAAATTCCCCATGTCAGTGGAGTCACCGCCTGAGCTCTCCCTGCCTGGCTCTTCCCAGCTGTGGGGCTCACTGCACAGTGCCTTCTGTAGGGCGGCTTCTCCCAAGTAAAGAGAGAAATCCTTATGGGTCAAGGAGCTGCCCTGGAAGATTCTGAGGACAGTAGGTTACAATATAGACTTTGGGAGCCTCCTGAGAGTCTCTGCAGTGTTTTAGGCTTAGAAGTAAAAAAAAATGGAGAGTGTTTCTCTGCACTGCTTGGGAACAAGCTGACTAAGATAAAATTATTTTTGACTTGTTAATAACTTTATTCTGTGCCAATGAACTCTTTCAGTCTGCAAGATATCTTCTCATGAATAAATAGCAAGCTTAGGTCTCCTTTTAAATATTACATAAATATGCTGCAATGTAACATTAGTGATAAATCATTAAACAGCTAAAACTGTTTCATAAAAGCAGTGGTAACTTTGTCACATTGTTAACTGGTTTACATTTGGTGCAGTGTGGCTCACCCAGAAAAAATATGCTCCGTGTTTAATTTCTTTTAATATCTCTCTGGTTCCACCACTATAAGTGTCTAATCCCTACCAGTGGGTTTGTTCTCCAAACTTCCAGGTAAATCATCCAGGGAGTCTCTGAAGCAATCTCACAATAATAGTCACTTGGCCTTCAGACATGTTTGTAAAATTACTACAGCTACTCATCACAGCCTGATGTCCTGGGGATACAGCACAGCTCCTGTGTTCCATAGATTGCTCCACTGCCTTCTGCAGGAGAGCTTGGGTGCTGTGAGCTTACTGAGTCCTGTCCCAGTGCTCTGAAAGAGAGAACTCCTTCATTTATTTGAAATGAAAATATAATCTGGAAATTTCATTTCAGAGCTCCAGGATATGTTGCTATCAGTCCTGGAGGTTTGGAATGAAAGAAAGCAGGCAGATTTACATTTGGCTACACCTCATATAGCCAGGCTGAGGTAATGATCTGATTCATGTGTATGGCACTTAGAAGAATTGCATTAAATCGTTCAACATTATAAATGCTTACATTTTCATTGCCTACAGTGTGGCAATGGAGATGAAATATAAGATTTTGAAACTGGGGATTTTTTGCAGAGCCCACTGAGACATTTATGTTCAAGACAAATTGAGTGGTATACAGATGGAAAAAAAGCAGTTATAAGATTTCTTGCAAAAGTTTTTAAGCAAAGACTTGAGAAAGGATCAGGAGAAAACTATAAAGCTGTTCAGTTTTATAACTGTGAGCATGATATTAATTCCAAGTAAAAACATCAAAACCATGGTACTGAGTACAATCAGTCACATTTTGATCTAGTCTGTGTAGCGGATCACTCATTAATCAAATTTAATATAATTTTTTTAAGGTTATAAAGTTTTCAGAAGAAAGTAACTTCTGATGTAAGTACTTCTGTAAGACATTTGAATTAGTGGCACACAACATTCTTCCTTAACAAAAAGACAATTTTTTTCAAGAAATCAGCTTCCTTATTGTTTAAAAAAATTCTCTTAGATCTCCTAATAGCAGAAAACCAACATAAGACATCAAGTGAGTCTTGAGATACTGTATCCAGATTGATATCCATTTGGCAGGCAAATTGAAAAAAGAGTTTTAAAAATGGTTTAAAATCTGGAAGTTCTGCTTTATAGTGAGACACTAGAAGTGCTTTTAATGCAGTGGGAATCATCATAAGAGAATGTCTGTGGGCAACAGTGAACTGAAATAACTGAAAGCTGCAGCTGGACAAACTCATGCTCTGAATTAAAGTGTGTTACAGTGTGGGTAATTAACAATGGAAACCATTTATCTAGACATGCCTGCATGCATCTCACAGAGTTTTTAAATACATTCTGTCAGTCCTTCTAAACATTACAGCTCAGCTCAGCTGAAGCCATGCATATGATTCATGAGCCACTTGGCAAGATCCTCTGCTCCACAGGGGATCAGCTCAGGAGCCTCTTCTGCCCTTCCAGGGCGGTGAGCCATTGCCATCCTGTCCCCGACTCGATGGTGCAGGAGATGCCAGCAAGGATGCTGTAAATCTTCTCGCTGGCTGAGGCTTCCTTGGCCCTCATGAATATTTAGACCTGAAGACATCAGTAAGATGAAATGAGCAGTGACAGTTCATAATTGTGATTAAAGGCAAGGGCAGCCAGAAAAAGCTGAGAAGCCTGGAAGCTCTCTGAAGAGTGACGTGGCATGAGTCGGGTCCCATGAAGGCAGCATCCTAACCCAGGTGTCTTGTCCAGCACTGACTGTGTTTGTAGGGGCTGGGACATGCTACTGGTGGGGCTTAGCCACAGCCTGACCAGGCTGCTCACCAGGACATGGGCCAGCCCACCCCTCTGGCCATTCACTCACTCTACCCTCACCGTTCCATAAGTCACACACACACACAAACAATCCCTTTCCCTCTGCCCCATCTCATTTCCTGAGCCTGGATTCAGATAGGAAATACAGAGAATAGTGTGAAGGTCCCAGCCATCCAATACATCCTGAGCTATGCTGGGAACTTGGCACTTGGTACACTGGGTAGAGATGATGGCAAGAGAAATTGCAGCACTCTTCCCAAAAAGTCCCTGCAGCGACTGTCTGTGAGCAAATGCTGCAGAGATTTTCTGCCAGTCTGCAGCTCGTTGCCTTCATGCAGGGCAGAAATGTTGGGTGTTTTAAGGTAAGCTCTTGCATGCTGCGCTGCTCTCACAGAAAGCACTGCTTTTACTGTTGCCTTGAGCAGAAAGAGACAGTATGAAAGCGCGTGTGGTTTCGCTGTGGTCGCATCCACCTCGTAAAAATCCATCACAGCTCGGAGCATTTCAGTGCAGGGGCACTGTGGGAGCTCGCTGCCAGCTGTGCCTGAGCTGCTACCAGCGGGAAGGCAAAGCTTCCCACAGGCAGCACAGGCAAATCCTTCCCGTGCTCTCAGATAAGAGGATAAAGGGAGACTGAGGGGGAAGAGATACAGGTTTGGAAAAAAATGTCAAAGGAAAGCAGTAAGCTTGACTCTGTCCTCCTTTCCTCCAAGGAAAAACACAGACACCCACAGATCTTATAGCAGGTTACAGGGTTGCAGGAACCAGTAAAATTAATATGGGTCAGTAAAACAGAACTAGCAGTGAGTGGGAGGCAGGAGGAGAAGAGCTTAAAAATGACTGAAAGAAGGAGGAAACTGGGATAAATAAGAGGGAAAATACAATTTTAATGCATTTAATACTAAAATACATTAAAATGCTGTCAGAATCAGTTGATCTTTTAACATAATTAGTAAGTGAGAGAGAGAGTGAAAACAAGACTGAAATTCTTTTTTGGTGTGAGACAGGTTTGAGGAGGAGAAGATGGAAAGGGGATGCTGGGTTTAGGAAGACCACAGTTCTAGACAGTGTAAGTCTGTGGATATCTGTGAGCACACCCAGGTGCCACCACATCATCTTTTCCCAGGTATTAGGTAGGTGTGAAAGCATTGGGAATGCCACTGCTTTGTTACACAGACCTGTCTCTCTTGGGCTGGTTCTTTTGGAGGGGTGTGCAGGTGTTCCCATTCCCTGGGGAAACTGTTCAGATAAGTGCCCTTGGTGAGAACTCAGCCCTGCTCTGATTCTGCAGTTTTATGCTGTTTGATTTAAGGGAGATAGCCCTCACCTTTATTTCTGCAATCCTGCCCTGCCTGCAAGGACCAGGTGTGCTGCAAGTGCCAAATGCCATTGCTCAGGCTTTTCCAAGTCACAGCTGAGCCTGTCTTGTTTCCAGAGCACTAGGGTAGAAAGTACAATTCTTCAGAAATCAGGTTTGCTAAGTTTCAGTGTAACTGGGCTTCTTCACATGAAAGCTCAGGATCAAGCTTTTGCTTGGATATACAGATACCAGATTAAAAAATTTAAAAAAAAAAATTGTAAACTTCCAAGGCTCTGATGCCTCTATCAGAGCTAGAGAAGAGAGGGGGCTGAGGAGAAAGATTTCTATTCATGTAAAACCAGGGTAAGAGGGAGACTCTTGTCAGCAAAGACACTCCTGGTGCTTCATTATTTTCTTGGGGATTTTTACTTTCAATTTCAGTGAAAAAGTGGGCCAAACCCAAGAAAAACGTTCTGGAAATCTAGAAATAGAAAATTCCAAGGTAATTTTAGTCAGAAATACTAAGAACATTGGTGTTTCTAAATTGAAACTGCTCTTTGGAGGACACCTTGACTTGGTGAAATCATCATTCTTTTTCCTGCCTTCCTGCCTCTGTCGGTGGCAGTGACTGAAAAGCAAATCCTCTGTGCTGAGCCAGGCTGGGCAGGTTGTGCCTGGTCCAAGCACAGCGGACTGTGCAGGAATCGTGGGCACACCTGGACTCCTGTGTCACCCACAGGTGCTCTGCACAGAGGGGTCAGCTGCAGGGCACAGACAAGCAAGCCATATGGGCTGTGGTGTGTGAAATCCTGCCTCGGATGCCCTGGGAGTTGATGAGTTTCAAATACAATACCTTGTTTTCCTGGACCTGTGTCTTCCTGCGTAGCTATTCATCTTCAGACAGTTTCCCAATGGCATTGAATGGTTGTAAAATTGCCAAAGCAGACCCCAGGTACAACAGCAGTGTTTTGATTTAGAGTATTTGTTCAAGCAAATGGCAGGAGATCTATTCTTGTACATGTAATTCTCTAAATATTAGTAACAGCCTGCTTGTCTCTTACACTTATGCACAGACAAAAGCTGTGGACCAGCCAGGTGGGGACCCCAAACCCCAAGGGCCAACTCTAGCAGCACCAAGAGATCATTTCCTTTGGCAGCCAAACCTTACGAGCAGGTAGGACTTGGAGGGGTCCTCTGAGGTGTAGCTCCTCATGGGAACTACATCCCACCACCAACCCTCCAAACTGAGAAGCTTCATCTTAAAGGCATCTGGTCTTCCCTGTTCTTGCAGGGAGTCTTTTTTGGAATCTCACGTGTCTTCCAGAGTCCAGGTTCTGAAAGCTGGTGTAGCTGTTTCTTCTCTGGCCAGGACTGTCCTGTCAATTAGTGATGGGTTCCCTTTGCACATAGCCGGGACAGACTGAGCATGTAAGGTCCCTTTCCTTCTCCCTCCCACCTCCCCTGCTGGTTGCAGTTATTCCTAGTGTTGCTGCCCTTCCCAGCCACTCCTGGACCACAGCTGCAGATATGTTACCCAGGGTGTCTGGCTGCTCCTTGTGTGACAGTATAGCCCCTCACTCCTGGTGTGTGGGGTGATCACAGTGGGAGATAGGAGCAGCTGCCTGCTGGAGCTCATGCTGTTTCCTTAAGCTGCTCCCAGCCATGGTCAGAGAGTCTAAGGAGCTTTAAGACATTGGATGTCTTGACACTTCCCCCAGCCTCGCTGGATGAGGTGCTGTGCTTGTTCCTGACAGGCATCTGAAAATCAGGCAAGTTCTGTTTCATGAATATTTCATGGTCTGTTTTATTCTTTCCGTGTTTCCTGCTTCTTGCCGATTTTAGGTTTTGGTTGCTTTCCATAAAGCAGAGCCAGATAGTGGTTTTTTCCCTCTAACAAATACTGTTGCTTTTGGAGAAGTGTGTGCTAAAAAAGGGTGCAGGCATGAGGAGAGATAGTTCAGAAGAACATACTAATGAGAGGGCATTTTGTGCATCTGCAGTTCTTCCCATTCTTCTCAACAACAACTCTACTGGGGCAAAAAGAGGCAGGGTAGTGGACCAAAGATTGTATCTGCATATGTCAGGGGCAGCACATGAAGGAGGCAGGGAAATGGAAGAAAGCCTTAGGATCACAGTAAGTCTTGCCTGGTAGGTAGGTGATTGAATCCCTCGTGTCTGTGTCTTTCTCCACAATTCAGATGTATATGCCAAATCCAAACAGTCAGCTGCCAGGGCATCTGTAGGATTTCCAGGGGAAAAGGTGTCAGTTTAACAGGTCTCAAAGCTCAGTGTTTATATGGCTTAGGAACACGAGGCCTACTTACAGTGTCTAATTTTGGTTGTACACTTTGGGGCTGAGATGGCCCAAAGCAGCAGCTGCTGGTGGATTGGGCAGAGTAACTCAAGGAAACACGGCTGGTTCCCTCTGCAGCCTCCTGGATCAGGAGTGCCATCTGTGTCTCCTGTCTTTAGTCTGCAAGAATAGTCATTGGTAAAGTCCTCACGTGGTCTTCTCTTCCCTCTCATTGACTCCCAGAGCCTTTTACAGATTTCCATGAACATCTGGCTTCACAGTTATGGGTCAGAGGAGCAATCTGAGACAAATGAGAGGCACATGCAGGGGTCTCAGCAACCCTTGGCTGCATGACTGCCAGTGAACAGCACAGCAATTACACAGGCTGATTAGACTCTGGCTGGGTATTTTAGCACACCCTGCAGTCACCTTCTAGCAGCTGCCATAGTCTTTTGACGTCTCCCTCGTTTCTGTTGGCATTCCATGTTTATTTGCAGCTTCACTGGCAGGATAAAAATGGCAGGCTGAGGGGTTTTGAGAAGTGGCAATTTGGGGCTGTGTTGTCTCAAGATCAAGGGAAATCCAGAGTGGTAAGCCAGTGTAGCTCCAGCCCACCTCCTTGCCCTTTCTCCTCAACAAAGACAAATTGTACGAGAGCTGTCTCGTGTCCATAACAGGGCTGCACAAAGTTAGGACAATCCTCCCCTCGGAAGGCACAGGTTACCTTTGCTGGCAGCTGGGCTGAAGATGAAGCACGGACTAAGCTCGAGTTACGGATCAAAGCGTGGATGGCAAGAAGCAGAGGACTCTTTGACGGCCCTTTGGTGACTTGGAAAACAGAAACTGTTAAAAACCTTAAAAAGCAGACTTCATAGCCAGCCAGCTTTGAGGACAGGCTGTGCAGTTATCTGAATCGTCTTTGTTCAGGAGCACAAGGAAATATTCAGAGCAGGCTGACTGCAAGTTCAGCCTGACCCCAGCATTAATGGCAGAAGCACTGAATTACAATCACTGTGTCTGTGGGTGGTCAGAGCCAGGGCAGCACCCAGGGTGGGGTGGGATGCTGCCCTTCCAAGGTAGGTCACAGCACAGGAGTCCTGCACTCATCCCTGCTGTGAAAATTATCTGGATGCTTTCACCAGAAAATCACTTTTCATCAGAAAATTGCCTTTCATCACAAAGTGCCAGCGTGAGCAATACCTTTGAGTTTTGTTGGTGAGGCATGTTTCTGGGAATATTGCTCTTTTGCTGGAATTTTTCTCAGAGAAGGCTTCTTCACTTTACAATGACAAGTGAGGGCAAATGACCCAGCACTCAGTGCTCCAGGCACTCCCACACACTGGGACAGAGCCAGATGCAAGCTTCCACCCTGCTCTCATAGGAGTGGGAGCTGGGTTTCTCCAAAGCCCAGCAAAGACTCCAAGGGTTGGGCTGCTGAATAATTGGTAGTGGAGTGTCTGTCCTCTGAGTCACCTTGCAGATGTTCATTGAAACAGGCAGCTCAGCCTCCCACCCAAATCCAAAGGGAACACCCCAAGCCTCTGGACTGGGGACTGTGGGCAGACTTGTCAGCAGCCTCAGGGCTGCAGGTCTCTTTGTCTGCAGGTCTCTTTGTCTGCAGGTCTCTTAACACAGATCTCTCATGCCGAGATTCCAGTTGCATCAGAATTTCAAGTTCCACATTGTTGTTAAAAAAGAGTTTGATCTGATGTGCACAGAGAAACACTTGAAATGTGTGACCCAAAAGGCTCAAGTAACAATGGACAAGTGGACATGAAAAAAAAAATCATTTTAGAAATGTCACGATTTTCAAGCTTATGTAAGTACTTTTGTATGCAATGCCTCTCATGTTGGGGTTTCTTTCTTTCTTAACATACAGATTTGACAGTAAGGGAAATCTCACTATAGGGTCAAAGTGGGCAGCATTGAAACTTCTTCCTTCAAAGTGCTGTGCTGTGGAGCTGCTGACTTCACAAAAAAGTGCATGGAAAGCAAGACAAGAACTGGGACAGTTAGGGGTGATCTTGACATCTTGGATTTTGACATCTTCTAATGCAGAGGGATTAGAAGATGGTGTCAAAGCCTGCAAGAATCAAAGGAGATTCTGGTCTCTCTTCTCAGGAGACCAGAGGACAAAGGCAGGGCCAAGAAGTCACACAACACACAGTGGAGAACTTTTTTGGGGTTCAGTACAAGTGAAATGGACCCTGCAAGCCAAACCAAAATGTTTCTGAGAGATGTCTGTAACTTTTAGACAGGCCATACAGAACAATGAATACAGATGGATTTGAACTCCAGTGACATGTTTTTCCTTTTTGTAATTTTCCTTTTGCCAAAAGAACTTTTGGCAAAGAAAATGTTTCTTCAGAAGAGAGATGCTGTGGTTGGCTTTTTGACAGCAAATTTCTATAGATCCTAATGAAGGAGACTCACTTTAATTTGACTGCACAGGATTAGTCACTGATGCCTTTCTTACTTTCTTTCCTTGTGCTTGACATTAGTATATAGCCCCCAAATCCTGTGCAACTGCAGATAATTTCCCATACTCAAGAAATTTCAGCAGGAAAAAAAAATAAACTACTCACAGTTTGAAAGAAACAAATGTACACAGATGAATAAATATACACACTGTGCAAAGAACAACTGTTTTCCCTGCAGCTCAATTTCATCAATCTAAATATGAAAAAGTAGTGATAAAAATGTATCCATTAGATTACAGGGTGAAGAAATTCCATTACTTGGAATGAGGGAGAGCTGTTTTGCTTATAAAAAGTAAAAAGCACTGTGTGGTTGTTAATGGACATGTTTATGGCCACAAGTTGGTATAGCCTGATCTTTTCTGAGAACATACAGATTTGATGAAGACCTATTTTGGACAGGATGCCCTATTCTGTTAGAACTTGTTTTTCTTGTGTTCCAATGGCTGATTAATTCCTGATTTTTTTTCCCCATCTGTGTGCCTTTCTGAGAATTTTTGCTTTGTTTTCTTGAACAGAAAAACCTCAAAAGCCCAAGCAGAATTACAGCAACCAGTTGGTCTGGAACACATAGTTAGAAGTTTTAGAAAGCAAAACATTGCCTTTTTTTTTCCTTAACCAATGCTGTAGCCAAGCAGGAAAAAAAACAGCAAGGAAAAGCAGCTGCAACTGAAAGAAATGAAGTGCAAAGAGCATGAAATACATTTTTGCGTTGCTGTTTTTGGTAACATGTGAGGATAATAATAGATCACACCTAGATAATATTGAAACATAGTCCAAGGGATAGGAAGACAATTAGTGGGAAAAAAGAGACCTCTGGCAGGTTGACTGACACACAGATCTATTTTCTAAAAGCATGTTCAGACCCTCTTATTCATAGGACAGCCTTTGGACAGAGCCTGGCTTGTTCAGACTGTGATAGGTTAATAAGTATACTGAGCAAGTTGCTGGAGATAACCATGCATTAGCTGGAAGGGGGGATTGTTTCATCCTGTAGCAGAACATTATCACTCCACTGTATTGAAAGTAAACATTTCAACTTTCATATTATGTGTTGGCTGTGGAGAGTGGGAAGAGTGGAAACATGCCAGGGCCCAGCATCAGCTCTGGATGGAGGAAATTTCAGCTCCTCATTATCTTGATGGGCAAGGATGCAGCTTGGTTCTGCAGCGCTGGATTATCCAAGCTCCACATTCCACCAAACTTCTTGAGCTTGGCTGAACAAAGGCTGCCAGGCTGCTCCCGCACTTGCGTTTGGGATGGAGTTTTGCGGGAAGACTGAAGACAAAAACAGCAATGCTTTAGGTCTGTGAACCTGCACAGGATAAACATGTCAGAGTGTGGGAGAGCAGACAGAGCCTTCCAAAAGTCATCTTCCCTGGTAGCCCATTAGTGAGGAACAGTCTTCACTGCCGTTTTCTCCTACACCAAAACTCACACACAGAAGCACTTTGGAGAGTCTCCTTTCCATATGCAACTAATAGAAAGTGCTGGGGGAGCTAGGTGCCAAGTTAGGTAATAATCACCTTAATGACTTTGTAGGGTTATTTTAAGGCTGAATTCTCCATAGGCTTCACTGGCTTTCCTAAAACTTTAGTGGCATGAAAAGTCTACATATGTACATCAGAATCCAGAACACTTCCTGCCAGATGGGGCTCTAAGGCAAGGTGTATCCAAGTTTCCACACATGGTGGTCCAAGTAATGGTGCATCTGTCAGAGATCTGCACATTTGGGTATTTATCTTGTCATTGCTGTTGCTTTGCTAAATGTGTAGCTGTTCTTCTCTGTGTTGTCATCCTAACACCTCAACCTGATCCTCTTGAGCACCTGCAAGGATAGGATGAAGAGCTGCAAATCAGCTCCAGCCACTGCCCTTAGATGTGAGATCCAGCATATCCTGATGAGAGATTCCCAGGCAGCAGAGCTCTGGGACAATATTTGTCTGAGGGTTGGTTTCAGGGTCATAAGGAGAGAAGTATGGTACAGGCAGAGTCCTTCCACTGACTTTGTGAGCTTTGTCTCTGGCTCACAGAGCCAGACTTGTGGTGTGACAGCATCTTGATTCTGTATTTGATAGGAGAGCCTGACAGCATAACTATGCTGTGATAGGATGAAAGCTCCTAGAAACAAAATCTTATATCCTATGTATTATGATGGTGACAAAAATACTTGCTTATGACCAAATTAGTTTGGTGAGGCAGATATAAATTAAGTTCCTTCCAGTGTTCACACATATCAAAATTTGGAATTTAAAGACAGGCTATTTGAGCTACTATATTGGTAACATAAGATTATCATTCCTCCCTGCAATATGCTTAAAATCTTGACAGTAATTTCAATGGGACAAGTAATTTTTCTCTCCATGTCAACACGACCCCCTGGGAAGCAGTGGGAGGTACATCATGTGCCAATTGAAAGTGGAATAAAAAACAAAAATCCATAAACACAAGGCATTACAATGTTTTATTGTGGTTACTACAAGGACCATAAATGCTGGCTCTAAGGATTCCTTTTCACATCTGTTTTTCTTGTTGACATCTCTTTAGTTATTGTCTCAACATCTTTGTAAGTGTAAGATTTGCAGGGTGCCTCAGCATTTTGGTTATCATACTGAGGTAAGCCAAGGCTTTGCCTACAATGTGATGGCACTGCTCTCTCTGCTGGCAGTGCAACAGCCCTTGAAACATATCCAGTCCCTCCACATTTTGGGGAAGGCTGCAGTTAGTGAAGAGGGCTAAAGCCTCATCAGTCTTTTGCTGCTTTCTTTCCAAACAGGGAAAAATCCTGTGCATACACACTTCAAGAGGGATGAAGTTAGGATGTGGTGCTGTGCATTAAAAATTTCCTTGGCTCTCTGAAGCAAAAGACTCCTGGGGCTGAGTATGTGGGCAGAACTGTTAATAGGTGTGCCAGGTTCTCAGCTTCTCCAGTGGTGAAATGGGGACCAGCCTGGCACAGCCTCGCCACTCTCAAATGATGTTTTATTGGTATAATTTGGCGTGGGCAAGTAAAACAAGGTTGGGCTTTAGGACCTAATACCTGCTGCATTCAGTAGGAGTCACACACTCCACTAGCATAGATGGACTCCTTACAACAAACTGCTTCACAAACTGTTCAAACTGGCACACTGAATAAATATACCCTTCCCTTAAATAAGTATACACTTGCCTTCCACACAAAGCCCCCAGAGCATTCATACTTTTTTTTGCGAGCATTTAGAGAGGAAACAGCACTAGCCCTATAATTGTCCACATCAAAATCTACTTGTTTAGAGAAGTTGTTTATTATTCAGCTGGAGGTACCAAGAGCAGAGAATTGCCACAGTATTAACAGCTGAGGAGTGGCCATCACCAGCATTATTGTTTATTGCCTTTCCAGTGCACTGAGGCTGACTTGTTTACAAGCATCATAACTAAAGAGCTAGAGCTCTCTTTATTTGCCACCAAGTGAGCCTGCAGGGAAGAGCAAGGGAAGAAGGCTTGGGGAAGGCATCATGATCATTAGTTGTTACAGGAGCAATAACTAAAAACACTTATCTCTCCATATCCCACTTTATCCCGTGGTATTTTTTCTTTCAGGAATGCCTACATTTCTCAGTACTTTATAGAAGCTTTTGACTGTAGGAGTAGTGTGTTAATAAATGTTCACTGGAATATAAAATATGTACTGTATGTAGTGAATAATAGATTATAGATAACTCCAAGCATATCACTTAAAATGATGTAGGTGTTTATGAGCCATTAGTAAGCAATTTATTATTGATCAGGGAGGAAAGGAAGGATCACACATTTATTACAATCCATGAATCCTGAAGTCTTGGTTAGAAATTAAGTGTGAGCCACTGGCCTTTTAGCAGTAGGCTCTCTGGCCAACAGCTGATAAGATCACACCAAGTTCTTGGCAGCTTTGGAACACTCCAGTGCACTGTTGACCTGTCCTGTAATCAAACATGTAGCCTCTGGTTTTAGTACCTCCTAGCAGCCATGATTTTGCTTTGGTACACCAGATTTCAGGTGGTAGTTTCCTTTAAGAACTGACACTCTTTGTTTCACTCTCTGGCTAAATCTGTTTCTTCCACCTTTTGTGTGTTTCTCGCTCCTCTTCTCCCCAGGGTGAATGCTCACAAAAGTGCTATGACATCTTTGTGCTGGAGACGGTGTGTGTGGCGTGGTTTTCCTTTGAGTTCCTGCTGCGATCGATCCAAGCCGAAAACAAGTGTGCTTTCCTGAAAACCCCGCTCAACATCATTGACATCCTGGCCATTCTGCCTTTCTACATCTCTCTCATTGTGGACGTGGTTTCCACAAAGAACAGCAGCAAGCCCAGCGGGGGAGCTGGGAACAAGTACCTGGAGCGCGTGGGGCTGGTGCTGCGCTTCCTGCGGGCGCTGCGCATCCTGTACGTGATGCGGCTGGCGCGGCACTCGCTGGGGCTGCAGACGCTGGGGCTCACCGTGCGCCGCTGCACCCGCGAGTTTGGGCTGCTCCTGCTCTTCCTCTGCGTCGCCATGGCGCTCTTCTCGCCGCTGGTCTACCTGGCCGAGAGTGAGCTGGGAGCCAAGCAGGAGTTCACCAGCGTCCCCACCAGTTACTGGTGGGCTGTGATCTCCATGACAACTGTTGGTTACGGGGATATGGTGCCTCGCAGCATCCCTGGACAGGTGGTGGCCCTGAGCAGTATCTTGAGTGGGATTTTGCTGATGGCTTTCCCGGTCACGTCCATCTTTCATACCTTTTCCCGTTCCTACAGTGAGCTGAAGGAGCAGCAGCAGCGAGTAGCCAGCAGGCAGGTGCGCCAGCGGCAAGAGAACGCCGAGCTCCCAGGTGGGGACAGTACAAGGGGGCTCGGTGCCACATTACCATCAAGTGCTGGTGAGCAAGAAAGTCTGCTCTTGGTGGACCAGTAAGCCAAGAGAAGTTCTTGACCCAGAGCTGAGGACATACGTTGGCAGCACAAGAAGCAGCAGACAAGGGAAGTCAGTTCTGCAAGGAGAATGCCATGAACTGCATAAATGAGGGGCAGACACACACAAGGTTTCTCTAAAGACCAACTTCGGATCTTAAGGGACCTCTGAAAAGTACCCCTATAAATTCTACCAAGTACAGCTCTGCTCCATTGCTTTTCTTAGGGCTTTTCTACTGAGCAAGTATTTTTGGGTATGCCCAAGGAGCAGCCATTTAACATAGCCAGCCAGCAGAATGTAATGTGAAGCACAGCCTGTGCCAGGTGCCATATGGCAGTGACCAGCGTGCCACCTCCTCCCTACGCTGCTCAGTGGCACTCCCTGTGCAGGGGGCTGGGCAAGGGGCTGGGCAAGGGGCTCCCTGTGCTGCAACACCCCACAGCACGTTTGTTTTGGCAGCAGCACCAAGGAACACAAACCTCGGACAAGCCAAGGGGCGAGGGCAAGAGAAAAGCAGAAGCATCCCTTCAGCTTTACCAGGGGCTTGCTTTTGTCTTCTACAGATGAGGCAGCGCAGCCAGAGCTGCCAGCTCTGAACTGTGTGTGAGCACAGTTTGCATTATTTAGTAGAGACGCATATTTACCATCCTAAGCTTTATATCTTAATCCCATGACAGAAATACACATACAAAAAAATCTTCCTGACTATGGTACTGAATGTTAACTTGGTTATTTTTCCTTTGCTAACAGTCAAATATAAAAAATACCATTACAAATGATGATGTTTCTCCACTTTCTGTTAACTATTTCCATCTCTTATGTATCGAAGAATGTGTTTAACAGGCAACAGAACCAATTTGAATTACATGTAGCTCAGGAAGGGAGGGTGATGTTAAACCAGCAGTGACTCCCAGCTCTGCACAGCCTTCCTTGGTGGTGGTGGCTGCACTGAGTGCAGTCGTGTGCAAACAGGAATAGCAGAGTAGTACAAACCCAGTGAGGCCAGTGAGACACCTTCAGTGGGCTCTGGCCCGAGCTGCAGTGCAGTAGCTGTGCTCTGCATTAGCAGCCTTTTGGTTTTGCCCTCAGAAAAAGACAATCCTATCATTAGAGCAAGTGTTCTGGCTCTTCTTCTTGATTCTCAGAGGATTTAAGTCAATTTAAAGGGAAAATGAATCCTATGGTGGCATCTGCATGCTTGCTTATTGATGCGAGCCCCACGCATGAGCTTACCAGCCCCAACCCCGGAGGAGCTGTGTAGCTGTTCCAAGTCAGGATGCTGTGTGGGTCTTTCAGTGCTCCTACAGGTGGGATGTGATCAGGGAATGGAGGGAGATGGAACCCAACAGTCCAGTCTCGTACCTACACTCCTATTTGTACTAAAGCCATGCAGTGTCACCCTCCATACTCTCCACCTACCAGGAAGGAAACAAAACCTGATATACTGAAGATAGGATTTGTCTGGTCTGGTTTTTGGGGTTTTTTTGCCTCAGCATATGTTGTAAAACCAATCCTACATTAGCAAACTCTCATATTAAGCCATTCCTTATAGGAATGAAGCAAGGAAAAATGGAAAAGTTACACTTTATTTTAATAAAAATTAAAAGCTTTGTTGCTGACTCTGTGTCTGGTGATTTGGGTGCCAAGGGAGGGTGGTGTTTCACCATGCTGATGTGAAATAACTTGTGTTACTTGCTGCTGAGCACTGCAGGAGATGGAGGCAGCAAAACTGAGCTCCCCCCTACCCTGCAGGATGCACCTGGGTCAGCAAAGCCCCAGCTGTATTGAACTGCAGGTAAACCAAACACAGGTGCCCCCACCAGGGCTCTACCCATCCTTCATGGCCCAGCAGTACCAGGATCACATCTACTCCTTGTGCTAGAGAGGAGGGCCAAGGGCTGGTGCCTGGGTTGACCTCAGACTCCTGGGAAAGCAATGCCAGTGCTGGTTTGCTATGACTCATGAAAGATTTTAATTTTATTGGTTTTTTATTCCCGGTGCAGGCATTTCTTTCATTAAGGATTATTAAGGTCTGACATCAGGCACACAGCTTTGCAGCCAGCTGATTGCAAACCAGCAAAGGGAGCAGTGGCGGGGGGACAGTGTGGTCTGGTGCTGAGGGGCAGCACTGCATCTTCTGGTGGCATTCAGATGCTCAGCCTTAGGGTGGCACCTGACAGACTTGCTAGGTAGACTCACAAGTTCACTACTCATGGGGACTTGGTTCATGCACACCAGGTGTATTTGTGCTCCATCTCCAGTGTGAATGAAGTGACCATGGCTAGTGTGCATGGAGGGTGCAGAATGCATCTCCCCAGGGTGGTGAAACCCACAAACTGCAAGCATCCTTACCTTTCCACTAGAAAAGCCACATTGGAGTGGACATCCTTCCAGAACGAAGAGTTTCACACTTGCAATGCTAGCAAATAACCATGAATCAACGCGGCTTCTGGCCTTGAAGCAGGACAAAAACAGTGCTGGGACAGCAAACTGCAGCTCAGCAGCTGTGTAGAAAGACTGATGACACTCACCAGTATTAATAAATAGTATTATTGCTGTTCTTCATCAAGTTGCTATTGTCCTACAATAGTCAGTCCTTTGTATTTTTCAAAAGGCACATAATTAATTCCAACAAGCACAGAGTTTTAATAAAGTGACAAAACCCACTCATTATGTTGCTTAGTCAAAGCCTGGCTTTCAATAAAGTTTCATCTATTGGGATGACAGATGAGGAAACAAATATAAACCAGGAACCTTTTAAACAAATTATTTTTGGAAGCTGTATTAAAGTTGTGATGCACACATTGCCAGACATAAAAGACACTCAGAGGAGAATGAATTTCACCCAGGGCAGCTGTTGTTATGGGTGATCCTTATTACTTTTGATCAGCTGCTGGAGAATGTTGGTTTTGTTGTGTATGGTGGTTGCGTTTTTTTGACACAGCACAGAGATTATTTTAAGGCCATTTTTCTCTAACTATAATAAATGCCACACTGCTGTCTGCAGGCACACCACTGCCAGCAGGTAGTTATATCTGTTTCTTTGAACAACTAAGTGCATCAAGATTGTAGCACACTAGTTTTGCCTCAAGGAAAAAGAAAAAAAGACAAGGAAAAAATATTCCTCTGTCTCATATGGGACAAAGACTTGAAACGTGAGCAAAGCCACCTCTTCTACACGTCCACCTTGGTGGCAGCATGCATGGATCTGGACCTACAGATTCTGGCAGCTGGCAACAGCAGTCATGAAAACCATAACTTAGGAGAGTTAAGGATGTGTTACCTGGTAAAGGGACAGAGGTAAAGGGAATGGCACAAAGTCAAACACAACTTCAGCTCATACAGCGCATGTGCACAGCCACCTCCTACCACACAGCAGCCTCAGTTAAGAAAAAGCAGAAATGCAAAGAAAAATGTGACACTGGTGTCATCTCTTCAACTGTAAGCCGGACAGAGGCTGCTGTCCCACGCTGCTGAGGCCAGAACAGGCACAGGCTATGGCAGCCTCACAGCAGATGTTTCAGAGGGCAAAGCATGCTTGGCCTTCCCCTTGGTACCTACAAGCCACAGCCTTAGAGGACTGTGAAGCCTTGCCATGGAAGAGGACAGAGGCACATGGAAGGGCTGCCGGCCCATCTATGGCTGAGCAAAGCCCCTCAGTCTCCCACCTAGCACCTAGGAGAGCCAAGTGCGTGTCAGCCAGGACACAGAAGGGCAGGAGGGGGGTCTGAAATGCTGTATTTGCTGTCAGTGCATTTCTAGATACTGGCATCCACTTGGGACAGGCTGCTTTACAAGGCTGTTTACAGGAAGACCTGCCCCTGCCCCAGGGTGAACCTCACGTTATGTTCTAGTTCCTGTCCTTTATTTACTGCTGTTGGCACAGGTGTCCAGGCAGTGCTTATTTATTGGCACACTGCTGACTTACGTACTGATGTCTTCTTTCTTACAGAAAGCCTCCAACAAAGCTACAGTTGTCAGTCAGATCCTGGAAGACTGCTTGACTCTAAAGCCTAAGGATCACAATGAGATTTAACAAACAGAACCTGTGGGGCAATTTTTGCTTAATATCCAGCACCGAACGTGAGCTTTATGTCTTAAAATATTTTTAATTGCACCTAACTGCATACATCTCAAATATCTAACCATTACACTTCTCCCTCCATGGAGCCACAGCTGCAGCACCCACAGATGAGGTTTCCCCATTGTTTCCTTTGGGGCCAGCCCCACTACTGGCTTCCCCACAGTGAATGCCAAAGCCGCAGCCAGCAACATCAGCAGTGTCTGGGAGAGAAGGTGCAGGCACTGTGAGTGTTGAGCAGGCTTGGCTGCTGTGAGAACTGCTTGGATCTCTACTGCCAGCAGACTGCAACAGAGCAGGTAGGGTTTATTCCCCACCCTCACATTCCTCCTCCTTTCTCCCCACTTCACTGATTTACCTACCTTTACCTTCATGTTTTGGTTTTCCTTCTTTCCCTTCCCTTCAGGAGTATCACCCTTCAGATTCTTATTTGAGCAAGCACAGTCTCCCCGACATCTCTCCTCCCGCCCTTCCCAACCCTCTCTCCTATGCCTCCAGCCCTCTCTCATCCCCAACTCCCCCCCTTCTGCAGCTCCTGCAGTCATAGCACACAGCAATAGCAAACCATCTCTCCATGCCAGAGCAGCCCAACATCCTGGATCAGCAGCCTGGCAGGATCCAGGAGGTGCGCAGCAACTGCAAGGCTGCTCCTGACAAGTCTTGGCTTGTTTCCCCTTCCAGAATGAACAGGGAGAGTGGCCAAGCCTTCTCTTGGGGCAGCAGTTGGCCATGAGATGACAGACTCAGCATCCTCATCTTCTGTGCAGAGGCTGCCAAGAGCACATCCCTTATCTGTGTCCCATCTTCAAACTCATTCTGCAGTCTGCATGACACAGGGTTCTTTTAAAGCTACGTAATAATCTGTTAGTAATTTGGTTTTTACTGTTAGCATTGCAAACACAAACAAGTTATGTGGTATAAATGGTTAAGTTTACCCTGGTATGTATGGAAGAGCAGGGAACAGAAATCCAGAATCCCTGCTGTGCATCATCACTTCACAAAAGGACAATTTATGCCTTGTGCTTATTCACTCATCAGAAGGAAAAACCACACTAGTTATTCATATCAACAATGCTCCTGACAAGATGATTTATAGTGAGGGTTAAGAAGCATACATTTTGTACCTGAACAAAACAAAGCAACACTGCAATTTCTATATAATAGGTAATTTTTATTAAAAAAACCATTGCAACTGACAGAAAAAAATGAAGTCCATGAAATGTGCCATACATTCAAAGAGATGCATTTAAAGTAAGAGATTTCTTATTCTCTGAGGTGATCATTGAAACAGATACTTCCTGACAATTAGAGAACAAAACAAAAGTTCTGTAACACTTTGTCCTTAAAGTACCTTGCAAAAAGTTCTAGAGTTCCTGGCCAAGAGTCCTACTTGCTAAATGCCACATACAGAAGATGACTTGGACATGGTTTCACTGGCTTCTCTTCCAGCATTTGCTGCTCTGGTGTAAATGAGACTGGTGCGCAGAGCTCGCTGGTTTAAGTACCAATGACAGATTCAAGAATCTGCCCAAGGAAGAATCCCAAAAGGAAAAAACGAATTGTTTTATCCTCAGTAATATCTGTAGTTCAAAGCCAAAGAGGTGGCCAAAAGTGTGCACTCCCAGGTGAAGCTGTAACATACAAAAGTATGTTTCTTACAAACCATTAATTTCTTACATCCCTGTTTTGCAGAATATTAGAAAAAGACCACCAAATACAAAAATCTTACCATTACAAGTTATTAAAAAAACCCTTCAGACCATTAAAACACACAAGAAATTTTTTTTCAAACAGTAGAAATACAATCCTCATTAAAGCAGCATACCAGAGAAGCCAGTTGTTAAGTTTTCAATTAAAAAAGACAAAAGCCCAGATGTTCTTGTAACACAACCAGAACACTGGAGAAAAGAGAGGAACAAAACATTCATAGTCTGCCATGCTGAGTACATTGTCTTCATAAGGTCACTTCAGGCCTAGGAGAGTATGGTATCGAACAAAGAGCATGGAGTCAGTGCCTTGGGCACAGTGTGATTCCCTTCCCTTGGACAGTTTGCCACCAATTAAGACAGTCCAGACTCAAATCATGAGGTTCCCAAAGAAAGTGCGGTAGGGGAAGTATCTGACTTACACACTGAAGTTATCAAACCTCAGACTTGCTGCAACCGCTAAGAAAACATAAACTCTTGGGCTATTCTTAAGAGAAAAAATGATTCTGAAAAATCTGTCCAACACCTAGCCTGTGGCCAGATGGGACTCACCCAGCAGAGGGAGGAAGCCTCATGAAGGAAGCAACACAGGCATAGCTGCTCCTGGGACCAAGGGCCTTGCTACAGCCTCCCCACATCACCCGGGGCAGTTTCATGACAGCAGTGTCACAACAGGAGCCCAGGGGCTTGGTCACCGCCCCCTCGGGCCCACACCACCAGCAGCTGCACGTCACAGACAGAGCACGGTGGCCTTTGTTGGCTAACAGCCTTTAGAGACAACATCTACATAAAGTCCGCTCTTCCAGCTTTCTCAGTCCCTCTCAGTCCAGGCTGCTGATTCTTCTAAAAAACGTGAATCTCCTCTTTAAGAGCCTAAAAGTTCACAACAGTGAAAGGAAAACATAGACTCCCTCCTAGTTGGGCCAATGCAGGAAACACCCCAAAACATAACCTGGTTCTTTGGCATTGAACAACACGAACACGAATCTCAGCTTCAACAAATCAAGCTGTCAGATACTGGTCCTGTTCTAGGGGATACAGTTTTTTCTCTGTCTCAAACTTTTTGATTTCTGAGCCAATGAAAGTGGACCTGCTTTTATCTTTGTGGCTCAATCACCATCGAGAAATACTTGCCTGGCAACACCCATCTGCTGGCCCCTTGGTTTGGCAAAGACACCCTACAGCCCAGCTCTGTCCTGTCCACAGCTGCAGGAGCAATGCTGCCCCTTAAACGCAGGGCAGGCTATTCCCACACCCCATAGCTTCAAAGCACGACTACCTAAGTTCCCTGCAGTCTCCTGCTGGTTCCTCCTTTCGCCTGGATACTTGACTGGCTGTGCCAGCTCCAGATGACTCCAGCACCATCAGACCCCCTCCACCATCTCCTCCATGTGCCCTCCTGCAGCGGGGATGAACACCTGCTCACTCTTTAGCTTTAGAGCATCTGTGGCTGGCTCATTTCTGGCTGCTCACCTCTTTGCAGGGCCTCTCATCCCCACCTTCTCTCACCAGACACCCTTATAGAGAAAAGAGAAAGCTCCTGGATTTGCTCTTCAATACTTCTTCCTCCATCGTGGAGATACTGAATGCTAGTATATGCCACAAACTTCCCACCAATATACAGACAAATTGTATTATATTTATATAATACAATTATTATATTATATAAATAGGTAGAAGTTTCAGACAAAATATCCTATAATTTCTGTGGTGTAACATTTTTAAATAGCATTAAAACCACAAACCATCCAGCCCTTGTGATTAAATATACAAACATCTGTGAATTAATAAGGCTCATAGGTACGTATGCAAAAATAAAGTGCCCCTCCCCCCACCAAGAAACAGTTCTGTACAGCTAAGTCTGAAAACAGAGCAAGTTATTTAACACGGAACTTCCCAAGCTGGATGTGCAGCCGTATTTTCCATCCTTGTTCTTATTTTTGCTTTCAACTTGGCAACACAGGAGTATTTACAAGTGGAAGAAGAGGTGCCATGGCTGACTCCGCTGACCTGCAACCTGCCCAGCCAAGTTCCTCACAGGGCCTTGGTGCTGGCTGGGTGTGCAGTGTGGGACACGGGCTTCTGAGGGTAGTGGCTGTACAAGTAAACCTGCAACAGGATAGCGATGTCCACAAATACCTGCAGGAGTCCACAGATGGAGAACTGGAAAGGGGCTTGGTTCAGGATGAAGTAAACAGTCTTGAACGTGTCCCCACTGCTCCACATCAGCACCATCTTGATGCTAAAAGACAGAAAAAGGGGAAGAGTGTTTACTGAGAAGAACTTGGCTTTGGATTAGACCTGTTGTGCCAGAGGATCCCACCTATTGCAGCTAGGATTTATACCCAACAGTGGGCTGGGACTCCCCTTGACAGGGGCAGACAGTGTGCCTAGCCAAGACAGGCAGCACTGTACTTGGAAGGCAGGATCAAATTCTCTGCTCCACAAATTGCAGCACTCTTATCTCAGCAATTACAGCTCCAAAATATCTGTGGCTATGAAGGTATCCAACATTTTAAAATACCCACCTAGGATACTTGACTCAGTGGTGCTCTGTAAACATGACTACCACGTGCTGACAGCACTGGCCATAAACTGAAGTAAAAGAGTGCATGGGAAAGAAGAGCATGGAAAAGAACTGCAGTGCATCCCAGCAGTTACTTCTTGTGCATGCCATTCTGTGCTCAGGCATGGTAAAGTAACACATAGATTGCTCTCTGATGCATGCATACTGAAACAAATAAAATACATAGAAGAAACCACTCCTTACTGCAGAAAATGCATAGCCAAAAAAAGCCGACAGACAGATTGTCCAGTAATACGGAAAGTGGAGAAATTACATGCCTGCAGCTGTTACTGGAAGGATGAACAGCACTAGGGATTTTTATCAAGGACACAGATGAAGAGCAATGCTCAGAGTTCCCTTTAATAACCAAACTTGCTTTCATCTTCTGCTGAGCATTCTCTGTCCTGTAGTCCAGCTCCTGCTCTCCCACATCGGGAGAAACTCTGGGGAATAGAAGCAAGTTCTTCAAACAGACCAAATTATTTTCAGTGTCCTCAACAAAATGTGAACAATCAAACCTGGAAGGCTCTTTCTGAGCTTCATGTACTTTATCAGAAGAACTTTTAAAGCAGCTGGATAAGCAGCAGTGGACAAAAGCTTTGTAGTTCACAGTATGAGCACTGCACAGGATTTGTCACAATTACAAGCAATTTACATTTTGCCAGCACAGACTCCAATTCATCACACACAGGCAGGCCCATACAGCAGGGCAGGACTTAATGTTCATTTTTCAAACACTGAGGCAGGAGCTCACAGGATTTGTGTTTTGGGCACAAGCACACAATGCCAGTGCAAGCCAAATGCTGCAGCCCATTCTTTCCCCACATGGGAAGGGTGGCCAAGAGCATCAGTTTGTGCAGCCCCACCACACTATGGAAATGAGGGCCTTTTGTAACTTGGGTCACATGGCCCAGAGCACAAAACAGGTCTACAATAAGGACCTTCCACAGAATCTGTGTGGAACTGCAAGGATATGGGGTTGAGTGAGCAGTCCTTCCCCACCCAAGGTCATTCTGAAAATGTAAATAAATAATCAGAGAAAGAAAACAACTGCTGAACTCTACACGTCATTTGTGCTTGGTGCAAACAGCCTGCACTACCTGCCCTGTGCATGTTCCCAGTCACACCAACTCACCTTACATCACACTTACAGGACATTTATAGATGCAGGTGGTGGTCAGAATTGATTGAGATTTTAATTAGGAGGGCAATAAACTCTGAGGGTAATAAAACTGGCACCTTGCTTGCTGGCAGCTAGTATTTCTCCTCCTTTGATTTTAAGAGTATTAGTGTTTGCTGGGCAACTGATCACAATTTAATTGTGAATCTGTCCTGGCATGGCTAGGCACTCTCAGTAAAAGCATATGCTCAACCAGGCCGATCAAACTAACTGCTCACTGTTGACAGAAGGGCAATTCTGGGATCCCATGAGATAGCTGAATAGGAAATTGACAAATATCCTTAATACAAAGGATATTTGCCACTCATTCCCAATGGAGAAAGCCATTTAAAATTATTTTTTAAGTGAGCTTACAGTGCAGTGCAGTTGTGGAGGAGAAAGATACAGAGTCAGAAGATGTAAAGCCTACAGAAGAGTTAACCCCCTCAAAGATAGAATAATCAATCACCGAGGGAAAACTTTAGGACACCCGCAGCTCAGCAGCACTACAGGAGCCAAGCACACCTCTAGCTGTCACATGCTGAGCCAAGTTTGCCAGAGCAAGTCTGTGTTTTGCTAGAAAGCCACCTGTGAACTCAACAGTCTGCAATACTGGCTGGAAAACCTGGTGCATGTTCTGACAGCCTTGGCATGTTCCAGAGCCCACAATTCAGCTCATACATCTGACACTGAAGGACATCATCATCATGCCTGGAGTTCTCACTAGGACATGACAACGTTCCACACACACGAAAATCTCCACTTGTCCTTGACAAAAATGATCTTAAAAAATGGTACAGATAGTTTAAAGAGCTAATCCCACTAGTCTGTCTGTGTACAAAAAAAACATACATCCTTCTCTGTCCAGTAGCTTGGACAAAGCAACAGAGAAGACCTGCAAATCACCAAGGTACAACGAAAATAAATACAGAAAATACTTGACATCCCGTAACATTCAGTCCTGCAGCTGTACTGAGGTTCTCAGGGCTGATGCAAAGTAGTGACTGTGGGAGTGCTGGCTGCCCTCCCAGAGGAGAGTCTGGGACTGGACAAAAGGAGCACGTCCAGCAGAGACCAAAATGTGCATGGGGTAATCAAAAAGAGCTTAGCAAGGAAAGGGGGACAGTGTCATGTAAGAGGTGAGAAAATGTAATGAAGGGCCACAGAGGAAAGCAAAGGAGACAGCACAGGAGCCAACAGGTTGGTCAGATGAGAAGGAGGATAGAAAAAAGAGACTAGAACAGGACAGGGAATGACAGGAATGGAAGAGAAATGGAAACGTGGTACACAAGTCCTTGAAAATTACCTGAATTTGGGGTAGACAAGTTTGTGTGGCAAGGTGTTGGTAGCAGGGGCCAGGGAGACTGGCTACAAAGTGACTTCTGTGAGAAGCTGCCAGAAGCTTCCCTTAAATCCAAGAGAGCCAATGCCAGCTGGCTCCAAGATGGACTTTGCCACTGGCAAAGGCTGAGCCCATCAATGACAGTGGTAGCAGCTCTGGGATAATATATTTAAGAAGGGTGGAAAAACCTGCTGCACTACACAGCAGCCAGGTGACGGGAAGCGAGAACATGTGAGTGGAACAGCCCTGCAGACACCAAGGCCAGTGCAGGAGGGGGAGGAGGTGCCCCAGGCACTGGAACAGAGATTCCCCTGAAGCCCATGGTGAAGCAGCTGTGTCCCTGAGGCCCATGGAGGTCCATGGGGGAGCAGAGTAGTATGTGAAGGAACACACCCTGGAGTAGGTGGATGCCCAAAGGAGGTTGTGACCCCACGGGAAGCCTGTGCTGCAGCAGGTCACTGGCAGGACCTGTGGGCCTAAAGCAGCAAAGCTGGAGCAGCTTTCTGTCAGGACTTGTGACCCCTGGGAAGACCCATGATGGAGCAATCCGTTCCTGAAGGACTGCACCCCATGGGAAGGACACATGGAAAGGACCCACTGGAGCAGTTCATGAGGAACTATATACCATGGGAAGGACCCACACTGAAGAAGTTCATGAAGCACTGTCTCTCTAAGAGGAACCCCAAACGGAATAGGGAAAGAACATGAAGAGAACGGAGCAGCAAAAACAACATGATGAACTGACTGCAATCCCCATTCTCTGACCCTCTGCGCCATTTAAGGGGAGAATGTAAGGAAGATAAAATAAAACTGAGCTTCGGAAGAAGGGAGAGGTTTGGGGAAGCAGTTTTAAGTTTTGGTTTATTTCTCATTATCATACTCTGATTTTGACTGGCAATAAATTAGATTAATTTCCTTGAGTGGTGTCTGTTTTGCCTGTGACGGTAACTGGTGAGTGATCTCCCTGTCCCTCTTGACCCATGAGCCTTTTGTTGTATTTTTCTCTCCCCCTGTCCAGCCAAGGAGCAGGAGCAGTACGAGTGGCATGGTGAGCACCTGGCATCAGCCAACATCAATCCACCGTAAGGGTAAAGCTAGGAAATGAGCAAAGAGGTTTGTGCTGGCCCAGGAGCCTCGTCTCACAACTCCAAGCACCCTGGAATGCCCCCAGTATCCTTTCCAAGTCAGTACATGTCTCACTCCTCCAGTGCCCACTCCAGAGGGAAAAAGCTGCAGCTGCTGTTGGCTCTGTCCCATCTCAACCAGCACCCATTTGCACACAGAGCCTCAAAATTTCAGCTTGATGAGAAAGCCATCAAGTGTCTGTGTGGCACCTTGGGGAAACAGAGCTGGCCTTGCCCCCACTACCACATCACAAGCCTGAGACAGGCTGGATGAAACTTACACCATCAACACAGCTTCTGTCATGTGCTAGTTTCCAGATTGGAAGTGCAAGAGTAATGGTCCTCCCCCCCCAGCTGGGGATTTGCAATTGCTCTGTCCTTGCTGCATATGCAGATGTCATTTCAATGATGCAGCAATGCTTGTGTGACTATGAGGGATGGATGGCATGGATACACTGTCACTGTTCTCATACCTTCCAGCTATTGTGTCACTTTAGGATACCACACTGCACAGAACAGCCACATTTTGTCTGCAGCTTCTCAACTTTACCCAGTCACCCAGGGAAGAGAGGTTAATTCTTATATTTGTTCTTACTTTTGGGATAGACAAGAAAGACACCATTCTAGCTCGGGCAGATAGCTGCCCCTTACCTGCCCTGGTGGAGAAAAGAACAGTGTCTGTGAAAAAGGAAGTATTTTATTGCCCAGAAGAAATGGGAATTTTCAGCTGGTTGTGGAGAAGAAAGGACAAAAAGGAGAGAGCACACCTAAGCCTTTGCTCCACTGCTCTCTTGTAACCCTCTATTTGCTGAGTGAATCATAGAATCATTAGACTGGAAAAGACCTCTAAGATCACTGAGTTCAACCATTAACCTAAAGTCACCCAACCATGCCAAGTCCACCTTTAAACCACGCCCCTAAGTGGTGCATCTGCACACCTTTTAAACATCTCCATATTCTGGTGGATGTCAACCAGCACCCCCCAGGTCCTTTTCCGCTGAGGACCCCTCCAGCCATGCTTTCCCAAGCCTGTAGCTTGGGCTTGTTGCAACCCAAGTGCAGGACCCAGCATTTGGTCTCGGTGACGCTCGTACAACCAACCTCAGCCCACGGATCTGCACCTTTGCCATGTGCCAGTTGTCGTGGGCTGGTACATCACAGACTCTGGCACACCAGAGTCTGATCCTTGGCTTCACAGTGCAAGAGAAAATGCTGCACTGCTAATGCACAGGAGGCTTTGCTACAAGAGGCAGTCAGGGCCCACCATCAACACTGCCTGAGACTGCAAAGCATGGCACAAAGAGGCTGCAAGCAGCAAAAATTTCCCAGATTATCTCACAAAGATCAACTTCACACTCCATCTTCCTGCTATCCGCAAAGTCACACAAGCCAAGCTGTTCTGTGCAGCACTGGCTACAAAGCAGGACTTAGGAGTAAATATTTCTTTCCTGAAATAGCCCAAAGCTATGCTGGGGAGATGCGGAAGGCAGGAAATGCTCACCTTGTCCATATGGAGGATATGCTCTAGGAGGACAGCACAACTGCTCTTAAGCACATATGAGCAAGCAGGTTAGGGGTGAGCAGTGCCAGAGAGCAACCTGGGGATGCAGAAATAAACAAATGGCAGCATTTGTCTGGGTGACAACAGAGATGCCAACCAGAGAGGCAGGAACTGTGTTCAAATAACTGGTATTGCCAGAGGCTGAGGCAGACTTGTGGTAAAAATAGCACTTCCCAGTAATGTACATCAGCACCACAGTATCCCATGACAACAAACCTCCTAAAAAGCACCTTCCTCACAGCTGAGCTCGATAGAACGAGTTGTTAATGTAGCAACATCCAGTGCCAAGTCCGTGTAAATTGTAAATGACCACAAACAGGAAAAGCTGGTATTTTTTCAACTGTTTTTAAAAACTGAAAGAGCACTTATTTATTCTGCTGCTGGAATTACTTCTCAGAGAGACACCAGCCCTTCTGATCACACACTAGACTAGGGGTGGGTTGCTAAATGATGGGTTTCAATATGGTAGTATGAAAATGCCCTGCAGTGCTGCTGCTCTCTACCACTGATAGCAGATTTCATAAACAAGCTGTAACCATCTTCATTTGCTAAATAAATTAATTACATGCTGGAAAACAGCATTCACTTTTCTCATGGAATAACTTGTTTCATTCAGGTTCCCTGTATGTTGTATATTAATCATGAGGTGACAGTAACTAGAGGTAAAAAACAGCTATCAGTAACATGGTATCAGTAGTCAGCCAACAAATCTTAATTTTTATGGAATTATTTCTGGAATTATTTAGATGTAGGAAGAGCTACATTCAAAAGAGAGAAAAAAAACCCACAAACATATTCTGTTGCTTTTTTCTGTGGAACTATACTAGAGGCTGAGTAATTTACAAAACAATTATATCTGCCAGATATTCAGGTTCAACCTGCCTTATCCAGGACTAATACCATTCTAATCAAAGCTTTTCAGTATCTTCATTCCTTCTGTGCAAAACCTGGCTGCAACAGTCTCAAGTCTGATTTCCCTCAGAGTCTTTGCACACACTGCTCAACACTAGTTATTTGTGGATCATTACACTTTTCTTCTTCCTTCATCTGAAAGAACAAAAGCTACCAAAAAGAAGGATCTTGTAAAAGAATATGAGACGTGAAGCCCCCTTTTCCAGTTCCCTGTGAACCAGTCTGTCATAAGACTGTTGCAACCCTCCATCCAAACAGCAGCAGGGCTGGTGTGCAGAACACAGGCCGGGACTGAGCACAAAACACGCAGAAGGAAAAAGACACAGCAGTCCTCACTTCCTGTTTGCACTGCAGATTTTCTCACACTGATGTTATGACTCTGCATGTTTGTAGCTTAACTCACAAACCCAAAAATACCCTGGCAAGCTGGAACACACTGAGAGAATCAGACATTAGACAGTAACTTCCATTGAAAAATCCTGTAGTGGTTTGAGCAGACGTTGCAGCACAAATAGCAACAGGAGGTACGTGCTGCCCTGATGTAATTACATCCTGCTACAGTCAAAAACATAGGTCTAACTGTGCTCAGACATTGGATGAACTCAAAACTTCTAAGTTATGTTGGATAAGAGAAAAAAATACATAATTAATGACCTTTACCTACATAAAGAAGATAATTAGCTTGGATTCTTTGTTCAAGAATCAGTAGACACTGTCCACAACTTCCACATGTCATGGCTCCACATCATGGCCAACTTCCCCACACCTTGGCCATGACACGGGTTTTGCCAAATCAGAAAATCTGATTAGACTGCCACAGTTTCAGACATTTCTTCATATATTAGCACTTGACTTTCATACATGTTAAAATACAGTGACAAACCTTTGAATGACAGCATACAAAAGCAGAATAAAATAATTTAAAAGCTGACAATATAGTTTTTCGTTCATGAATAAAGTCCACACAGCAGCAGCCTGTCAGTAAGTATTTTCAACACTGCATTTGGTTTTGGGAAGTGAGGAAGAAGGTACAGAAGGTATCTCTCCAGCAACCTTTTAAGCTGCTACCTCCCACAAGCCATTTGCACAGGAATGTCTGGAAGAGAAAGCAGATTCAGTTGTAACATCCTGACTTTGGAAACTTTCAGCTCCCATTTGCAGCTCCAAAATAGTCTACTTAGAAAAGAAAGCAAGCAGAGGCTGGCCTGACTACAGCAGTGAAACACATAGCAGAAAACATGAAACACAAATGCTGTGTTATTTTTAACACTGCACAAAACAAACAAAAGTTAATAAATAGAGCATTTGTTTCTAACAAAATGCCATATGGCTTAACAAAAAAAGGAGTCCTCCTCATGCTAACCAAATTGCTTAGCCTGCCAAAAACTATTAAAAGGAAAAGAAGAAAAAGAAAACACATGGATCAGATATCCAAAGTGTCTGAAGTTTGAAAACATGGAAACTAAGTGTGCATATCCTAAGACAGGTCCTTCTGTGTGAACAAGCAAAGATCTTGTTTTAAGTATTGCACAGCCAGCTGGGAATCCAAGCATGAAACTGTTCACCATTCCTACGTGCCCTGCTTGGTGTGGGTGCCTTACCTCACTTCTCAACAATTCTTCTAAGGCTGGAGCTGCACTGACCATCTCCACAGAAAGACATTTGTCCAGCCCCACAATATTAGCAGGAGTTAAGAGGAGCACGCAGCAAGAGAGATCCAGCATTTATTTTGGACCTCTATAACCAAGCTGAAGCAGTTGAGTTAAAGCCATGTCCACATCAATTGATACCACAGTCAGCTGCAATCCAAGAGCAAATTTTCTAAAAGTTCCTGTGATTTTCAGGGGCTGTGCTCATCAGTGAGGAAAGATGAAAGGTAAGATTTCACTCTGAAACACCATCAGGCAAATAAACCCAAAAAGGTGCAGCTAAACGAAAAAGTTTCACAGAAAAACAGGGTATTTGTCAATATTTTTTTTCCAGGAGTATCTGTTTTCTAAACTCCCAAGAATGGCTGTGTCAGGCATTTTGATCCCATGGAGCATATCCACCCAAAAGCCAGTATTTGTCAGAACATATCTATGAAAGGATAGTCAAGGGAAAACTACAAGACATGCTGCACAGGGCTGGTAGATAGTCCAGGATCACTAATATGGCAACTAACTATGCCAAGCAGCTGTACCTGAGGTTCAGGCTGTAGCAGTCCAGAAACTGGTAACTCTTAACAGCTACAGAGTACTTCTAGTACTCTACAACTTGTGCTGCAAGTAAGGGCAGCAGGTCTTAAACAGCACAAAAAAACCAAAGTTCTGTGAAGCAGGTGTGGAAATCTCTTCTGAGGATCAGATGAGAGATTTGAGCCACAATTCACACCAGTGCCCTTTCTGCAGGAGGCACAGATGGATGCCAGCCAGACTGCAAAGCTCAGGTCTGCTTAGACATGTGGTATGAGCACAGATCAGACAGGCTCTGTTTCTGCTGCTGGTGAATTGGGAAGCTTAAGACCTGCTGCCATGGCAGGGACCAGATTTCCTCTGGTGCCAGGGCAGAAAATCACGTCTTGCACCTCTCTCAATAACTGCAGTCAGCTGCCAACACACATGGTACTGTCAACGTAATGAGAATGGTGCAGAGCACACCTAAATTACACCATCCTTCAACATCTCACTCGTGAAGTTGTTCTCGAGGATCTGCCCCTGCTTCCCTGTCTCTCACCTCCCACTGACAGCACTGCAATTGGTGAAGCTGCAGGCACAGCTGCTGGCTCATGCTGCTCTAGATGCTCTCCTGCTGCCCATCTTCTCTCCAGCCACTTGGCACAGCCCACCCTGAGGCCCCACATCATGCACTGAAAGGTGGGTGATAGAAGGACTTGCTGCCATGCAAGGGCACAGGGAAACAAATCCCAGGAAGCAGCATTCCTTCCCATGGCTTGCTTCCCTGCAGGATGAGTTGGTCTGCCACATCCCAGTAGTAGTAGCCTGCCCACTGCCAGGAAGGAATTCACTGCTATGTCCTGCAAGGCCAATCCCAAGAAGGAGCAACATAATGTCCCTGTGCACCACCATTCAGTGTATTTCCTGCTCTAGTTTCTACTAACCCGGGACAAATTCAGTTTGAAAGGTAATAAAAAAATATGAGGGGACAGAGGTTTTCTTCAGCACAGCTATGTATTCCAAGGCTCAAAGTAATGCTTTTAAATCTTCCTTTCTTCCTATCCTAGACAACCAAGAGATCATAAGACTCTTCATCCAACTCAGGTAATTTGAGCACATTTTCCCTTCATCTTCATATGGTAACAAGTACACACCTTGGGCACACTTCTAGTATTCTACTTCAGTAACTGCAATTACCTCTTTGGTCAACATACACGAAGTAACAGTCCCAGCTCTAGTGTTTTCCTTGTTCCAGATCACTGGAGCTCACTTGTCTTCAAAGCCAGCATCCACAAGGACAAAATCTAATGATGTTGCAGTCATTAATTTTCATGAATAATCAAATCCTTCAGCTAGTAAAAATGCTTCTCACATTCCAGTAAAACACTGTGAAATTAAAACCCCAAACATGCAAGTGGGTAAAATAAGAGTAATCACTCAGGGACAAAGTCCAGATTGTCTGGAAAGAAATTACAGATATTTGCAAGAACAAAGCTTGCATTCTCCTCCAAAACACGTTGGCACTGTAAGGAAATAATCGCAGACCTGGCAGTGTTAGGTCAATGGCTAGACTCAGTAATCTTAGAGGTTTCTTCCAACCTTATTGATTCTATTAAATAACCCCTTGCAAGCTCTGTACGAAGGTATGTCACCACCTAATTCTTTATCTGAAAAGCCAGGTTTCTCCCTTTCCTTCCACATGCTCATGTGCACACAGAGGTGTGGAAGTGAAGTTGCTGGCGACAGTGACACACCATACACCTCTGTGCTGCTTCTCAAAGCAAAGCCCAGTGAGAAGGCTGTGCTTTGTCAGCAGGTGCCACCACAAACAAACCCTTTCTGAGCCACTTCCCACATTGCCACGGTGGCTGAAGAGCTCTGAAGCCCTGCTCTAAGTAGAACTGAATGCTGTAGGGAGGAAATAAAAGCATCATGATCACATCTCACACACAGTAGCATGAAACAAATCTTAAAATTTCAGCCCAAGTACGGTTTTTGCAGTTCAACAAGGATAGACATCCCCTAGCCTATCTTCCCAAACTCTTGCCATCTGCTGCATTGTACACTATGAATTCTGTTTTAGGAAATTCTCTAATACAAGACTTAGTATCTGACGGGACAAGGCTTCCACAACTACCCTTAAAGCTTGCCTGACAATGCCAGGACATCTGGCTAGGCATGTAATTCTCTTATGTGATGTAGATGTATCATTCCTAGCCATCTACCCTGGAACAAATTAAAACCCTACCTTTTGGCCTTGTTGAAACAGTTTTTTCTGATATCAAGACTTTTTTTATTGCTACATTCCACTCAAGAATACTATCAGTACTTCCTCCGCATCTCAGTTTTTGGGCACATCATTCAGTATGTCAGACTCTGCACTTCCCGCTCTTCTTCTGTTTGCTTGGCCCTCTGTGTCTGAGGAGCAGGGAACCAAATGCACCATTACAGGTCAAAGCTGAAACAGAAAATCTCTGTAGCTGACCCACTCTCATCTGCCCAGCTCCCATTCTCTACCCAGTCCTTTTTAGTAGTCTTTCTGACCACCCTGCAAAGTCACTTCCTGAGCTAAGGTTCTTTGATCTCTTTTTTCTGCTGTTCTCATCTGTTAGCTACTTAAATTACTCATCACTCTGCTGACTTTACAGATCTTCATCACAGTCAGTACTACCATTACGGCTGTTTGCATCCTTGCATCTCAACCAACATTTCTTCAAACTAAAATCTCAGTTTACTTCCATTCCATATTTCTAATCCCACTCCGTCCTACTGCACTGAGGAAGACAGCTCTGCAATCACATAAGCAAGTAACTTAACCCACTTACACAATTGGTTTTGGTGAACTCTAACAAAACAATACAGGTGCTGGAATGTTAAGAACTGAGCCACTTTTGTTCCCAAATTTGCTAGGTAACAGAAGAAGACAACATTTTCAGAAAACTTCCATCTCTCGGGTGTCTTCTTGACAGGCTCAATTCCCACCTTTTCTGCCTTGACCTGACCTTATCTATGCAAAATACCTTGCATGACACCTCCTTGCCAAAGGAAGATGGAGCACCTAAACTTAATGGAAAGGTTTTATAACAGAAGTACAACAAATTTTCTCTTGTAATTCAAATTCTCAGGGCACAGAGAAAAGCACCTACTGAGAGAGCACTCATTAAGCATGCCAGCAGAGCTTTATTCCTATTACTGTACAGAAGCCTTGAACTATTTGTAAAAGATGAATGCTTTTGGTTTGAAGTAATGTGCTTTGAATTTACTTTTTGAACTGAGGGGATGAGGTGCCAGGGGAAGAGAAATGAGAGAGAGGTTCAATATGTGCAAGAACTTTAGCAGTCCGCATTGTGCTACAACCTCAGAGACGCTTAAGGAGAGTGGATACTGCTGCTCACGCTGTCAGAAGTACTGGGAGGCTGAGGGAAGCAAGGTCTCCCTCCTGGATTTTTCACCTTGTCCTTTCAGTTCCTGAAATTCTCAGATGTGTTGAGTGTACATGGCACAAAGTACTGTCTTTGGAGCCTCACACTGTGCTGCAGGTCTTGAGAGAATAGCTCTGGGGAGACACAGCAGGCGAGCACAGAGGTGACTGCAGTGCTGACCCAGAACAGCAATCCACAGGCCACAGATCTGCATAGAGTCAAACAGAAAGTGCAGGCCCTTGAACCTGGGGCATCAATCACAGGTCTGCTCCAAGTGGAAAGAAGGTCTGGAGAAGAGGAGATAATCCACTTAATTCCTAGGATCAGAACAAAATAGTTTTGGTCCATCTGTTCACATGCTGACAGGACTCTGCCCTCATCCTGAATGCACTGAGACCAAGCCTGTTTATTTTCCTGTTGTAGTAACACTTTCAAGGGAGAAGAAATTAGAAATCTTCTGAGGACTATAGACTACTTTCTTTAATCTCTTAACCTTAAAACAGGCAGATTCGGGAAGGGAATCTGATGTTCCTGCTGCTTATTAGAACCACAAGTAAAAAGCTTAAGAGAGAAAACAAGCTGTTTGCAGTAAGCCTTACAGTTGTACAAAAACCTCATCCATCCAGTCATGAAAATTGTTCACTGACTATTATGCAAACCCGGATGTGTATGCAAAGCCCAGAAATGGAAAACCTTGGAACATTTCACATAAAAGCTATGATAAAGGACAACAGCAACCAGCTGATCAGTGCCAGGAGCAGAAAAGGAAATGTCAACAAAGCAAAACAATCAAGTAAGTAAAACTTCCCCAGAAAACTACAAATGCTGACTGGAGCCACAGAAGCAATTAAAACAATTGTTGCAGGCCCATAAAGAAAACTAAGGATCTGAGTAAAGAGCATTTAGGAAGACAAAAGAATACAAGAATAGAATACTGTAGAATACTACAGTAAATTATACGTATCATTTAAAATAGGCAATTTGTAAGCACAGTGACAGTTCTGATTAACTTAGTGCAATAGGAAAGGCAGCAAAACTAAGGAATGGGCTATACAACTCTAAGAACAAAACACTTTTAAGTAGACCTAATAATTTCACGTTTACCCAACATAGTTCTGGCTCACGCTTAAGACCTTGATTTCTCTACTTGCAGCATTCTCTATTTGCCAGGGTCCCAGATTTAACTTTTAGGTCCTAACTAGTCCCTTGAGAACTACTTTCTCTTTCATAACTTAGTCCCTATGATTGTCTGCACAATGCTTTATGCAACGAAAACCTGCATCTTAGTTGGGTCAGATGATTTGAATCCACAAAAGTGTACTGGGGTTTTTTTGTTTGTTTGAACTAAATGGCCCTCACCTCCCATACTCCTCTTCCATGTTCTCTGTTTTGTAAGTTTAATATATAAAGCAGATGCTATCTTAAGAATAACAGAAGACACTGCTTAATCAGCACCTGGAGAGTACAATGCCAAAGCCTGTGGGAAACAGTTCTCTCTCTATTCAGCATCTTCCTTGGTGTTCTGGACTGGACACAATTTACTCCTAACTCAGGTCTTCACTGTACTGGCCAGTGTCTGCTTTGTGTATGTGGCATACTCAGGAAAGGAAATATTTCACACAGGCATCCATTATCCTTACTCCTATTTCTTTGATTTTGCTCTCATCCATGCAGTTTCTGACAGTGAGAAAAAGGAGTTCAAGAGAAAAAACCTGTAACATTAAATATGGCCATTGCCTACATCACTCTCTTTTAACTTCCTTTCTTTTTAGCACTTCTTAAGTTTTTTTCCAGTTAATTTTTCTTGCTCCTTTGCTGACTCTCCCCAAAAAAGCACATATATGTAACAAAGTTGCCGTAACAGATGTGAGTTGCCTCCTTTTTCAATGGAACTTAATTTATCCTGAAGAAGCTAATACATAGTTCGTGCCTGAGCAGAAACATCCAAAAGTCTTGCTACCTCCTTCTAGCACAGGATTTTGTTTTCTTTTAAATAGCATAAAGGAAGTAACTCAAAAGTTACTCCAAAGGAAGTAACTCACTGAAGCTGTTTTACTTATCCACAGGTAAAAAATTCCCTCAGGCTAAAAAAACCCAAGAAACCACATGAGTAGCCTTTTTAGAGCACTTGTTCAATCTCCTTAAATCTAAAATCTCAGTAAAGGAGGTGTCCAGGCATTGGTTAGCCAGTCCTGAATAAAGCCTTCTACATCTGTTCATCACAGCAACTGGTTAATACAACACAGGCAGAAAAAATACAGCAGCTTTCATTAATCTTCGTAGCATTTGAATAAGACCAGGATTTGTCTCCAGGACAAACATTGTTCTCAGAAGTCAAAAGTCTCTCCTGAAAAATGATATAAAGAGCTGCATGTTTCATAAAGGAAAAAGCTATAGAATAGTATTTAATAAATGCAACCAACAATAAAATTTATCTCTCTAAGAAATACTGTCTTCCAGTATTTTTAATATTATCTACAGAGGAGAAAAGTAAATAATATATTAAATATAAATACTTATTAGAATAATTTAATAGAATTTATTTCTTTCATATCTCTTTATACCACGCTCATTTCACTGGATACATTTCAGATAAACAGTTGCTCATAACTAGCTCACAGCTGTAGCACACCTTATAAAACATTTCTGAATGAAAAAGCTTCTGATAATTTGCAGCTCTTGACTGCTGCAGCTTCTGAGACAATAAATGCCAGTTGTTTCTCCTTCAGTGATCTGTGCTTTTTAAAACAGGATAATCACTGTGACTGACCCAGCACTGCCACAGGAGGGCCTAAATTAATATTCTTTTTTCACAGCACAATAACCTGATTGAATGAAATCCTGAGATTATCCCCATTCAGCCTTTTCAGACTAGATTTCTCAAGACAGTCTCCTATCAACACATAAGCACAGTCACTGATTGTGTTGGCTGTCTCCAGGCAGTGAAACTCTGCACTCCTGACCCAGTGTCAGCCAAACACAACAATCAAAGTCATGCAGAAAGAAGGTTCCTTCCAAGCAGACTGAAAGCTGTCCAAGCGCAAGAGGACAGACCTGGGAAACTGCCTGCAGAGGGACGACACAGATGTTCAGATTTTCATGGATTTTCCCTGGTTGTGTGTCCTTCTGACCCTGCAGGTGCACGTGCAGCCCCGAGCCAGGCACAGCAAGGGCCATCCCGTGCCCAGGGTGCAGCCAGGGAAGAGACAACAGGACCCCAACTACTGCTGCAAAAAGACCTTGCTTTATTGAACCCACATTTCCAAGCTAACAACTGATGGGCACATTTGGGTATCCAATGGACTGTGGCTTCTGAGATTTCAAGATATGCAGCCCAGCTCTGTCCTACTGCCAGATCTCTTTCCTGGACCTGGGAAGAGTGTGCCATGTAGCAGCTCTAATTGCTTCTCCATGGGGTTTGAGCAGCAGCTGGCAGTCAAAAAGGGCTACTGCCAGGTGATTTTGAGAAGCCTTTGCAAAAAACTTTCAATGAAGGGCAGTTATATTTTTCTGGAGCAGGGCAGCAGACAGGAATGCAATACTGCCCTGAAGCAAATCAACCCTGGTGCAGTCCCAAGGCTAACATGGTCCTTAGGCAGGACAACACACCTACAACTTGGTCACAGACCTTACAGAGAACACCCTCCATTCTCCTCCTTTGGTGGAGGGAGGCCAGATGGGCTTATGAGGAGAGCATAGTAACAGCAGTGCCTACTCTCAGAGGCTCTCCCCACCCCTGCACAAAAGCACGTACTGCCCCCCTACAGGAACTCCACAAAAGCTGTTTGTTGTCCACACAAGGATGTGATTCTCCCAATGCACTGACCTCTGGGTGCAGCAGTGCTGCTGCTGCCAGATCCAGAGCCAATCTTCCTGCCCTTTCCACTGCCCCTTGTTGAACACCACCGTTTCTCACAAATGCAGTTTATTAGAGAAAGTGACTGATCCTAGAAGGAGTGGAGATGCAAAGATAAATGACAGAATAAGTTCCTGTCTGTATTTCTTTTGTCCCAAAACAAACGGTTAATTATACAAGGAGCATCAGATCCCAACTGCAGCATTCAACAGCTCTGACTCCTAACAGGTGATAGAGGAGAGATGTTCTGGATATCAAATCTTGAAATATTTTACAACTTAATATAAAGAAAATTTACAAGTCATGAACCATCTTTCAATGTCATAGTGCCTTTTTTTTCTCAAATACTCTAAAGCTCTTTAACTTTGAGGCAGCTTTTGTCCTTTTTCTAACATAATCACTTATAATTCTAATCCACCCCAATAATTAAAGTCACTAAATTACTCTTTTACTTGGTGACCTAACAGAACGAGTTTAGTTCTTGAAAAGAATGGAGATTAAGTGAGTATTTCTTTGATAGGTATTAACACAATTCATTACAAAGCACTTCTGTCAAGTTTAGTACCAAAATTTATGTAACTACGACTTACTACTTAGCTTTGCAACCATTCAAAAGTACTTAAACAGAGCTCCAAGTTTCTATACAATACTCACTCCAAAAGTAATTAGGGGAATTGCCAAAGAGAACATGATGAAGATTTCTGTTGCTTTGATTAGCTCAGTTGTTTACTTAATCATAGGAAAATTTCCACCCATCAATCATCAGCCCACAAGGACATACTACTCCACAAAAGCTGTTACTCAGCATGCATCAACTTTCTATTTTTATTATTTCCCTTTCTTTCCAACTTCTCCTTTGGTCTCTGCTCTGTCAGAACAGAGGAGGAAGCTACAGGACCTAGTAGTAATAAAACTACAAAAAGAAGGAAAATGAGGGAGGAAGGGAAAAATGAAAACTTAAAAATAAGATGTGAAGAGCTCTATCCAGCAGAACAGAGATATCAAAGAACCAGCAGACTCATTCTCAGGAGCACTACAAAGCACATAACTGTGATTCCTTCACTCCAGCCATGCTCTATTACAATAAACTAACTGTCTAAGCTGCAGATGCCCTCTGTACATTTACCTCAAGACACAGAGAACACTTTCAGTAGGGGACTTTTCAGGCAGTAGCAAATGGAAATACAGGGGTAAGATGACAGGACCCTTTCCACAACACACTCCTAAAGGGTATCTTGGCTGCCACTGCAGCCACCCCTCCCATTAGCTCTCTCATGGCCCCTGGTCTCCAAGTTTGTTTATGGGGAAATGACTGCTACCTCAAGTATGAGATGTCCTCAACTTCTCACTTAAACTGGTGTTACTGAGGGGGAAGGGGTGTTGGTAGTGTGGCCTTTTTTCAGAAACAAGAGTATCAGAGAAGTCGGGCAGGATACTCTGACCAGATGGAGCCACATACTTAGACCTTATTCTCCACTTCTTTTTCAACAGTCAACCTTTATGAAAGGACTTGTCTGCTAAACAGAATTAACATATCAGCTGCTCTGACCCAGTTCAGAGACAGATGCATGTTACAGCTTTTCTCAGCCATGAGGACCTGTGAACAACCACTTCTCTGGCAGTAGTTAAGGCTGTGATCTTCATCAGGGACACAGACTGCACTCCTGCACTGCGTCACAGAATTACTGTGGTTTAAGAAGTTACCACCTCCAACCAGGATGTGATGACTGACCAAAAGGTCACTATATAAAACAGTTGAATACCCATTGCTCTCTCTGTTAAGCTTAAAGTGACAGAGATACTAGTACCTCATCCCTTTTTCTCTGCCACTGAGGCTTGCTAAGATCATGGCTGGCAGCCAGCCATTTTGGCCCAGATCCCCAGCGCAATTGCTTCTGACAATGTAACCATCCTCACACACGGTTACTTCTGCCCTGAGCTGTAAACAACTGCACAGAGCAGTGGCAATCAGCTAACCTGGGCATCAGCTCACCTGTAGGCTGACCACACTGTTACACGCTCCCTTCAGTGTTTCCATGACTGGGGTCTCTTCTTGATACGCTCTTAGGGAAGTGAGAACAAGAAGGGACATTCAGGGGAAGTGTTTCCAACAGCTCCTTCAAGAGACGGCAATACACTGGCAGAAATCACTCACTCTCACAGGAGGAGCAGCCCAGTAATGCTTAGAGAACATCCAGTCAATTTAGGATTGCATGGTACTACAAAGTGTGTGTGGTACCTGCAACATATATACAACTACAATTTAACCTGAAAAAAACAAAGAGCACCAACATGTGCATGAACATCCTCCCACTGCAGTACAGCAGCACAAATCTGTGCAGTACCTCATCAGTGCCCAGACCCATCAATGTCCAATGCCACACAAAGTACTGCTTCAAGCATGGAACCAGAGAGGGGAATGCATTCTGGAACTGTGGCCACAAGTGATAAAGAAGTGTAGCTATGCTTGACCTGATTCTGTTCCATGGCAAGGAAACATGAACTTTTATGCTATTTTCTCTTCACTAAACACAGCACTCCTTCACCAAGCAGTCTTAGATGAGAATTCGGCAATTCTGTACTTAGCAGTTTACAAACAAAGGGGTTTTTTTAATCCTTTTGCTAATAGCACATACAAGGAATAGGAAAACTGAAACTCACATCCCCAAGAACGAGTTAAGGAAAAGCAAAACCCTACCAGTGGCTATCATTAACATGGCATTATGATTCACAGATGAAAAACAGAAAAGTCAAACCAGAGCATAAAAAAAGTCTAGTAGATAAGTGGTCTTCTGGATATCACAGGAACAGAGTTTTCCAAGACAGTGGGCGCATGAAAAATACTCCAATAGTTTGGAAGCAAATCCTGACTCATGCTATACCAAAGAGGCTCCCAATCAAAAAATGCATAAAGCATCAAAACAAATTTCTGAACATTTCAAGTTAGAAAAGACCTCAGATTAGCATGCTCAAGCCAAACAAGTAAAGGGAACAATGTGAACAGAGGACAGGATTGCTTTGGTTTGGGGTTGGCATGGTTAATTGTTTTGACCAAAGTAAAAATTATAAAATAAAAAAATTTAAATAATTTTTTAATTTATTAAATAAATAATTAATTAAGATAATTTTTAAATAAATGCAGAGAAGTCACAATGAAACAATGAAAGAGAAGACAGAGTCACAAATGATCACAGCACTCTGTGAACTGAATCTGCTGCTGTATTGTTTCTACAGACCAACGCACTGATGCACCACAGTGAAGGTTTCCTCTCTCAATAAGCTTCACAAGTTGCCTTTGTAATCTCAGTGTTACCATTTGAGTTATCCAATAAGGAGTGTGAAAAGATAATCTGATTTAATGACTCAGGAGTGGGAACATGATTGAAGTTTTCTGTCCCACATTTTTACAGTCATGACTGTAAAAGTCGCATCGAAGCTTTCATAAATGTCAGTTTCAAGCTTTGACACAAAAATAAATACTGATGTAATTTGCTACAAATGTAGTAATGAATTATGAAGAAGTGAGGAGCAGATATGTGAGAAAAAGCTAATTTTATGAGTTACACTGATAGTTATAGGCTTCAGGCAAAGTATTTTCATCCTCTATTACTTTTGATATGCAAGATCTCCTTAGACCATTTCTAATTATTGGTGCAGCACAGCTTGAGTAGAACTGCAACATTTTGCTAATGGCAACAGCAGTGGTTTCACATGTTTATTTCACTACAGCGTGTTTCACCTTGGAACTCTCTAGCTGGACGTCGATAATGGGTCAGACTTCAGAGGGGTCATGGAACTCCCACTGCCTTCAGCAATGCTGCACTGGCTCCTTCTGACAGCAAGTCTACTCTGATTGCTGCTGTGTTTTTTAGTAAAAATTGTAGAGATGACATCGCCCTTCCTGGCAAAGCATTCCCACACTGCAGAGACAACCCCCACGAAGGTAGACACACGTTTGATGTAGGACAAGCACCGTACCTCATCCCTTCTGTCGACCTGTTCTGGTAGTTGCGGTACAGCTGGGGGACGCCCAGCATGGCCTCAGTGAACACAGCGAGGAAGCCCAGCGTTTCCACAAAGAGGGAGGAGTCCAGCCACAGGTAAGTAATGTATCCAGTCACACCAGTGAAGGTGAGGACGCACTGCACGTAGTCTGTAAACTTGCTCCAGTGCCAGAAATAGTTCAAGTCAAAATCTGCAACAGAACAGAAACGCAAGAAGAATGAGCTATGTTTTCCCAATCAACTCCAAGTTAATCTGGGTGGAATTGAGAACTGTGAAGCATGAGGGAGTCACAGTCTTTGATGGAAGGGGTTAGTATAAAATGGGGGCTAGGATTAAAAAAAAAACCAACAAAACAACCAAACAAACACACTTGCAATCACCCCCATCCCCTCCAAAAAAATCATCTCCACAAAACCAAGAAAAATAAAGAATAACAGTCCTGATTTCAAAAACTTTTGGAGGGGGGGTGTTCGATAAAGAAACAAGAAAACAAAGGCTTGCAAGTCAATCCAGTATTTACAAAGATAACTTTTTAAAAGAAAGCATTTCAAAAATATCTTCCTATATCAAACATGAAGGACTCTAGATACTGCTGTAGTGGAGCTGGCATAGGAAATGTTTCTCAAAAACCTTCCAATACTACTAACAGGCCCCAAGCACTGCAGTGCAAGCATTCTTTCTCTTAGGTTCTATCTCTGCCTTCCAAGTGCCTCAATCCAAGCTGCTTAGAAGGTCACCTGAAGTCCACAGCTCTGTTCCCTGGTGCAGTGCAGCTGCCTGTGGCAAAGGGCAAGATGCCAGTGCAGCTGCTACAGTTTCACTGAGACAGGTACAAGACTGAGGCAAGATTTTCCCTGGAAAAAAGCCTCTCACAGACATCACCACTTTCACTCCTAGGCCAAAACATAGCTCTTGCCTTTGCCAGCACCAAGGAGTGCAGGTTGAGCACTCATTTCTGCATCTGTCACAACAAAATGCTAAGCCACAAAATGCAATATCCCCTCTTGATGGCAGAAGAGAAGGAACAAACCAATCATGGCATTTGCTTGGCACATTAACAGTCTATCACTGGACGATACATACCTGTATCTTATTGATGAATAATAAAATAAACAATCCCATAGCAGTTGACTGTATGGCAATATAACAAGTTCATTTTTAACGAAAATGTCACGGTAACTGTTCATTAGCAGGTGCTGTTCCTGCCTTCCTTTCATAGAAGCACCTACTTCAGACCAACGGGACTCTCTGACTTACCAAGGTGATGAACTACTGTCCTAACAGTGATATTGCAACCAGCCCAAAGCCGTGCAACACACAGCACATCACCAGAAGATTTCTGTTGCTACCACTTCAGAAGCAGCCGAGAAAGCTGCAGAGAGTCCCACTCAAGCAAGGAAGACATCGACCTCCATCGACTAACAGAAAATTCAGTGAGATGGGAACACAAGCACTTATACATACGTACACAAAGTAATAGCTTTATTTTCTGCATCTCTTCTTACCTTCGTATCAGTGTAAGTCTGGCCCTCAGACACACTTTATTAACTATTCTCTTTTCAGTACTTGGCAAACCCACACCTCACGACACCTCTTGACTGCACCCAGCTGAGTAATTTTATTTTGCCACCCAAAGAGTAAGGCACAACTGGCCAGGAGCCACACCCAACCTGCAGCATTGTCATTACTCAGAACTGAACGAAATTACCTGGGGCAAAACCATTGTCAACGTAAATGCTGACTTTCAGTATTTTATGGTAGTGGCTCCTCAGCCTCAAAATTCAGGGACACAAGACTAAACAAAAGTTAGTCCCACTGCTGGCAGAGTCCAAACCACATGAGCCTTGTGCATTTCTGGAGCTTTGTGAAGGCTTTCCTTTTTGGAGATGAAGGGCCATGGGCCCTTCACTCATTAAACCTTCCCACCAGGGCACATATGCCCTGTATACACTGTGTTTTTCCTCCTGCGTTCTCCACATGCTCAAGGATCCTTTTTAAAATACCCATCCCTGGACACCAAATACTACTTTCCCCAGTTCATTTTCATAACAAAAATCAAAGAACTAAAACTACATGGAAGGAGCAGAAGCTTAGGAAGTTCATGAAACCAAGAAAGTCAACATTCACACAGCTACCATGAGGCAAGCTACAAAATCCATGGATCCATGCAAACACTTAAGCATAGATGAGAAATACACTATGTGAAATGGGATTTCAGCTGAAGCAAGAGGATTAATTACTAGCACAGAGACTCTCTTTTGCTCTTTTGCTAGATAATCTCCATTTCATTGTAGTAGTTCATAAGTTGTTGTTTCTGCTATAAATTTTGCTTGATAATATAGTTAAGAAAGAAGGGAAGAAGAGAAGAGAAGAGAAGACAAAATAGATAAGAGTAATCACAACTTTGGTAACAGTTTTGCAGAAAAGACATCTGAGTTATTGTAAAACGACCCAATATATAATCACTAATCGCTCTACTTAACAGATGTATTCTCCAGATGCAGAGGTCTATTTTAGGACACTACACATCACCACACTCTGCATTACCAAAAAAAAAAAAAAAAAAAAAAAAAAAAAAAAAAAAAAGTAGAGAATGACACACCTGACTTTCCATAGGGGCTGTACTTTCTTTAGCCCTTATTTGAACTGCTAAAATGTTTTGCCACATGGTTGCTTCTTTTTAACCAAGGCTAAAGTTTATTTTCTTTGAGAAATGGTTTCAAAAATTCAGAGAGAAAAAAGTCACACACCCATCACTTCAAGGTCTGGAAATAAACTGTGACTCATTTTTCCAAGTGGCTGCCTTCTCAAGGGGGTCCAAACACATTAGTTCTGTAATGGAAGTGATATTTTTTTAAAGAAAAAGTTGTTGATTCTGCTGAATACAGTGACAGGTATGCAAAAAAAATCTTTTAAAAGCTTAAAAATAAAAAAGTAATTTAAAAAACAAAATGAAATTCATGTGTGTGCAAACCAGTCCTATCCCAAGAAGATAGGCAGAGCACACCAATCAGTGCCCCAGACCATGTCATCTGAGAACTGAACAAAATTATACATAATATTGCAAACATTATTCATTTTGAAGAAAAGTATGAATTGTAAATATCATACTGGGATTTTGGCCCCCATCATCTCTTTTCCTTAGAAGGACAAAACAAGACATGCCACTGTACAACCATTTATTTCTAGCAAACGTCTTAAAAACTGTTTAGGCTAAATGTGGATGTATATCCTTCTACTCCCTGAAATGGGAAGGCACTGCCTGCACAGCTCACTGCATTCTGCCAAGTGAGAAATCCCTGACATGAGTTTGTAACCATACTCAGCTGATGCAGTTCAAGCAGTAACTCCCAGTCACTAACATCCTGTGCGGATCAGAATTGGCATTACTGCAGTGAAAGGTACTGTATTTTATTACCCACGGCTGAGCTCTTTAAACCACTCAGTGAGTTGCATTTTAAGCACGTTAATCCATTGATAGATGAGAGATTTATGTTGGAAAATCCTATTAATGCTGGGGGAAGGAGCAGCTCAGTAGGTTTTTTGTGCACTGACTGGAGGAAACTCTAAACAGCATGAGGGTGAAGAAGGATGAGATTAAAAGACCTCCTCTGAGAGGCATTTTGCATGTCAGATATGAAAAATGTAAAGCAGGCAGAGACAGTATTGTAAATAACAAGTGTTATTACCAGTCGGGCCAAAATGCAAGTAGTAAATTCAAGTTTCTGGTGTGGGATAAAAGCCAAGTGACACAAAGAAGAGTCCATAGTATCAACTTTCAAGTGAGGATGACACAGAGGTCCAAACACTTACATTATTTTTAGTCAAGAAACATTTTATACCAAGCCAGCTACCATGCTAGTTCCTTCTGGGAAAGTGAAGCAAAGACTTTGACATCCTAAAAATTATTTACTGTAGCTTTCGAATTCTCTTACTAGTTGCATCTTATTTTGTGCCTTGACCTTTCTATTTCTGTACCTATATCCTTGCACTACGTTCACTCACACTTGTCCTCAGGCATTTGACCCAGCTCCTCCTTTCTGGTTGGTTCCTTCCTAGTTTTGAGGTCAAGGAAAAGCTTGCAATTTCCACTGTCTGTCTTTGTGAGGTGGGAAAGTTTGCATTTGAGCCCTTTGTATAGTTTTGACAAAGAAATAAACTCTTTTCTTCTTACAAAGGCTGCTGATTTTACCCTCTCTCCCACTCCTTATGAACGCCATTACATAACGCTCACCCAAACTGCCTCCTGTAATTAAACTCTTGACCTCCTGTATGAAAAACATTGCTCACTAACTCCTTCTAAGAGCACGCTGAGCAGACAGTCCCTACCCCTGAGTGCCCTTCTAAACAGATGATTCAGTGGCTAATCTTCCTAGCCCTTGGTACACAGCTAATTCTTACGTTTTGTGAGACTGTGGTGCTGTTCAAAGGACATCCAATTTCCATCATCTGGCTGCAGACCACAGCGCCTCCTCACCTGACCTGTTCCTGCCACACGATCAAAGGAGTCCAGCCCAAGCATTCAGATGTCCAACGCCTCCCTCAACAACACTGCAATCCAAAACCTGGCTTAGATGCTGTGAATGAGCCTGATAACAGTAATATATCCAACCTGGAACAGTTACAAAATGCAATCCTGGCAGGGAATTATTTCAGGTTATTATCCATGGTCTGTTTCCTGTAAAACATACACACTTTGAAGATGCAGGAGCCACAACCTCTCTGTGCTACCTGTGGGTCTCAGCCCCTGGGCTACAGTACAACACTCTCCCCCTCATTTGTTCTCCTGCTCACCTCCAGAACTCGTGGTCTCTGCTGTAAAAGGGGTTCAGCTCCAGCTGCAGGCAAATATGATGCTACTCCTCATCCCAGCCTGGCAACAAGGGCAACCCTCTGGACAGCTGGAAGATGCAGAGTTGTTTCCCCAGGCTGACAAGAGAAATTAACTCAGACCTCTCACACTTCCAATGAGTGCTCTAAGCTATACACAGGTCCTGCACTCAGTAGTGGCATCTTAAAAATAAATTGTGCCACATTCTCTAAAGAGGACTTGCCAGGCACCTGCCACAAGAGGTTAGGCCTAGGCAGTGGATTCTGAAAAGGAGACTTTTACACTTCAGCTCTTCAGCTGCAGCAAGTCCTCACACATTTGCCTCAGGCCTTATCTGTCTCCCTAGAAATCCTGATTTCAGCTGTCTCATCTAAAAACAGCAGCAGGACTGCAGAGAAGCATGCAGGCTAGCACTCCTCACCTTGGTCATTCTGAGCAACTCTCAGTCAGAACCTGCATTTCTCTGATCCTCTCTTCTGAAATGCCTTGAGTACCCCACAGGGCACCCAGGAAATAACTGGGGTGACAAGGCCAGTAAGACTATGCATGACTGTTACTGGGTGATCCAAAACTTTTTCTCTAACTCTCACCATCCACATATCCAGCTAGGCACTCAACCATTTCCTTCCAGAAAGAAGAAAGGAAGCATCATTATAGACAGACAGTGAGAACTGATACATTTAGATTTTCTTTCCTCCTTTTTTAAGAACTGACAGAAACCTCCAAATGCTGTCTGAAGCCAGCATTTCTTTTACACTCACAGAGAGAAGGGACTTGTTATCTTTTACTCATGGTACAAAAGAGAAGAAAGAACAAAAAACTTCTGGCTCTAATCCAAACCACTGTCTTTTTGAAAGGACACTGCTATAAACAGACAATGCTCCTCATCTCCATTTCTTCAGGCCCATGACCTAGGAATTTCTAAAACTCTGAGTTACTTTTATGTACCTGCTCAGCTCTGTCACTGCACTACTTCAGCATCTCTTAAACATTCCCTTCCATATGGTCTTCACACTGGCCTGTACCCAAACATTGGAACTTTTTTCCTCTCTCGCCCATGCAAGATGGGAGCAAAACATTCCAGAGGGTCTTGAACCTCTTCTGAAAATACCACCCCAGCCTATATCAAAGAAATTACTCTCTTCCAATGAAATCAATTTTTGACATCCCTTGGCTCATACGGTGCCTTCTCTTGGCCACATCTAGACAAATGTCAGTTCAATAACCCCCTGCACTGTTACAGACTGGCTGGACAGTGC
>VZSR01003809.1:11187775-11255122 GCA_013398615.1 Brachypodius melanocephalos
ATCTTGAAGGTCTCTTCCAACCTAGAAATTCTGTGATTCTGCTTCATTAAAGCCACTCCTCCTAGTAACTAACTCTGCCTAAAGGCCCAGCATGAGTCCTCTAGTCAACAAAAAGTAACCAGAAGATTTTCACGTGAGAGAGGGAAAATGTCAAATCTTAATCACACAAGAAAAGGCTGAATGCCTGACCCACACAAACCTTGAAATTCATACAAGGAACTTTTATTTTCAAAAGCTCAATGGAGCTTTCAGTACTTGATGGGAGACAGAACACCTGAGATTAGAAGTCTGATGAAACCTCCTCTACATCAACATTATCCCTATCTCCCCTCAGTCATCTTCTCTAGTTTGAAGGCTAGTACTTGCCCTGGTTTTCTTTGCCTTATTTTATGTAGCTTCACAATTTTCTAAAATCTTCTATGCTGGGTCTCTGTTTTATCACATCAGGTTGATGTTTTTTCCCTCCCATCAGGATACACACTCTTCTTCCTCCTTCTCAAGAACACTACACATAAGTGGGTTGACATTTTTTCAGCACTATCCTGCCCATCCAGGGCTTCTCACTCACATTCCACACGGTCCCCCAGCACACACATACGAGCATCAGCAACTGCTCTATCTTTCCCCTTTGGGTTTTACAGGGTCCCCTCTACCTCCCCACCAAAGATGATAAGCAATTGCACGGATAAGAAACACATGTGAGTTACAACTACTTCAGAAAAATCTGACACAAATGCACTAGTACATATGTACAAGTCAAACAATCCACACTCGATTTCTTAATATCTTGCCTAAAATAATTTCCCTGATTTTACAGCTTTTGGTTTAAGGGAACCTTTGAATACCACCTAGCACAGTGGTCCTCACCAGAGAAAATCAGCAACACCACATATCTTGATCATTTTGTGACCCTCAAAAAACAGCAATTTAAAAGTTACAATTTATTCTGGAAGTTTTATCCCTGCTGCTAACAACACACCCAACAATAGGAATGAAAAGTTAAATCAAAATACTCATACCCTGGGCACCTTCTGCACAGCTAACAGCCTTTGCTGTGCTATCTGCAGTGTAATTTGCTTTGTACACAGCTTCGGTTTATGGGAGTCTCACAGTGAAGAAGAAAAAGAAAATTTAGAGAAAAATGCAGTTATATAAACCCACAAAATTAAGTTGACCTTTATCTCATCTTTGAGAATTTCCACTGTCTTACAAAAGGATGCAGAGTTGTTTACATCGGTTGTGCTGCACTGATAGCAGCCCTGTCAACATTTTAGTTTGTGTGTTTATACCTAAATATGCTTGGATACACGTACATGCCTCTTCCTCACAGCACAGCTGATGTTGTAAGCATGAAAAAGAAAGCAAATTTATAAAAACAAGCAAGGGAGAACAAAGTTGGGGTTTTTTTGTTCTAATACGCAGGAAGTTTTATCAAGTATGATATCTTTGAACAAGTTCCCAACCGCTAGGCTCGGAAATTGCTGGTGAATGCCAGCTGAGCTGGCAAATCCTCAGGGAGCAGCTCAGCTCAGCCACCTCTGAACATCACTGCAGAATGAGTGTAATCAACATGGGGGCAGCCAGAAGCAAACTCCTACCCCAGTCTCTCCAACAAAAAACATGCAGGAAAGTACTCTGGACTTCTCTTCCAAAGCAAGGACATTTCTTGGGGTTCTCCAGATGGAAGATGCTTTTGAGGCAATCTTGCAGCAGGTACACATGCAACCACCATACCACTGTACCTTGTGCAACATATGCTAATCAAATTCTTTGCTTCCCAAGTCCAGCTGAGAGAAAGCACCAGGTCTCTACTCCTGGTGTAGTAGTAGGCCAGTAAGATTAGGAGAGGAAAAAAAGACAACCACCACCACACAGGTGCCAATATTGCTACAAGAGGAGGGAACTTAACTTAAGGCTAGATATATCTAAAGCAAGGTACTTACAGCACTATATTAGCCCTGTAAAGACTGGCTTCCCCAGTAGCATCACTATTGCAACTCCCTACGGTGTTACTGCTACTCTTGCCTGTTCAGTATAGAAGTCTCTCGCCTTTCTATTCCAATGTATTGACTGTTCTTCTTAGTCACTGTGTCCATGAGATTGTCACAACAGCAGGCAAAAGCAGCAATTAGGTGACTTATGATCAATGAAGGAAAACAGCCTAATGATTGGGCCAATCATGGGGCTTGGAAAGCCAGTGGAACAAGACAGCTGTGGCCCAAAGGATTCAGTGCTACAGAAATAAGTTCTGTATTTGAAAGGTGAAGCAAAAGCAGCATGAACAGCTTTAGAAGCCATGTGACTCAGAATGAGCATGGACCTCAGGAGGAAATCCTCCTCTAAATTTGCAGCAGTGGCAGTGAAATGGGAAGCCCAGGGAATGCCATAGCAGAGTTTTGATGACCTCTGCTTTCACTACAAATACTCCTGATTCTGCTCCCCTCCTACATCAGGAGCATCAAAAACCCCAGAGTAAGTCAAACTAAAGAAGTGCCCCAATCCTTCAACTTCATAGCAAGCAGAGCTATGATCAGGCCTTTGCCCCCCAATGTGCCAGTGATGGAGGCGGAACATAAGAGATAAGCTCGCTCTTCTTTAGGCCAGATACGCCTTCCTATGCTAACTATAGAAAGAGACTTCTTTTTCTGACAGCAAGATAAGCACAGATGATGAGAATGTCACAGCAAGAAGAACATGTAGTACCAAGTTTCTATTTTTACAATAATTTTAACAATATTTTACACTATCATCTGCATAGTTTATCGAAGATATCACCCACACCCCTACCAGGCAGTACACAAAGGCCTCCAAAAAAGACTAAAATGGAGTAAGCTAAGCACTGCAGAGCAGGCAGCCTTGACTAAAATTCTTGTAGTTGGGAGTTATAAACTATATATGAAAACAGTTTGATTTATTTTGATTAGTACTGAAACTTATTCTTTGCAGCTTAAGTCTCAGAAGATATCAAGACTAACATAATATTAGAAACAATTTGGCCTTTCTCATTTAAAGACTGTAATTAAGGAAATGAATAAAAGTTCTTCTAAACACTACAAAACTAAGCTGTGCCTTAGACATGCAGTTTGACTCATATTCTACCATGTCAGAGATTACAATGCCAGGTTGCATGTATAATGCAGCAAGTTACTGCCAGAAACACTGGAAGTAACTGCCAGGTAAGACTTTATCTAATCTTTTGAACTGTAAATCTCTGAGAAAAATGCTGGCAAGTGATTCCTCTCTTTTTCAGCCTTGTCTGAGCTGGACTTGCCTGAGACCCTATCTCCTCCGTTGTGAAGACACCACAAAAAGAAGGCACTTGTGATATTTTTTCAGACACCGAAGTCAGACATGCATAAATGTTTAAGTATGTACACAACACAAAGCTAAGCACTCTTCATAAAAATAAAACCTCATCTCCTCATTTAGGATTTTTGGGAACAAATTTAATCCTTGTTTCCTAGGTAACCCACCACCAGCCAAGACAAATTCTGGCCCCCAAACTAGCCCTAGTAATTTAGCACCCAAACAGAAGAATGCCTTGTGCAGCTGCCTCCTTTGCTAAAACAATGTGATGTGGCCTGCTAAACATCTCTTGGTCTTTAACTCAGTTAACCTCAGAAGAACCCATTTTGGTATCAACAGCTGAATACTTTAAACTTATCACAAGCATGGAAGAAATTGTAGGAAGCTTTCACCTCTTTTTTTCACTTGCCTCTCTCCTCTGCCCAGTCCCTGCTACACATATGAAAATATCAGATGAGTTTTCTTTCATTATCTGAACTGCATTACAAAGATGCTAATGTCTCAAAATGATGGCACAGTCTACTCCATTTCATAGAGCTTCTTTTCAAATACCTATTACAGTTAATAATAATAGGACAAGCTGGCGAAAAAGAATCCCATTAAAAAAAAAAATCTTGATTTTTGTTCTACACTGGAATAAAAAGAAAGACTTTGGGAAATCTGAGGGAGGATTAAGAGAGGCAAATATACAGATGGGATTTGGGAAATCAGTTTAAACTTTTAATGTCTCTGATTTGAATTAAGGACCTTCCAAACAAGTTTTTCCATGTCATATGGCAGTGGGTCACCATTACCCACTCAGGTCTGGAAGCATCTCCTACATTCTGACCAGTTTCGACCAAATTCATTAAAATAATTTATGTATCTGTGTTTGTGAAGACGTGACTATTCACTGGTGACAACCTTTATCACCAACAATCAATTCACAAATTTCTGGCCAGCAGTAGCAAAAAAAATCTCAATTTATAACTTCTCATTTGCTACCATAAACATTATTTAAGTGTACTAAAACTTAAAACTGTAAAGGTGACTACGGAAATTCATTTGCTATTTTTTAAAAAAATAGGTAGATGAAGTTGGCGGTAATTCCAATCCCCATGCAACTTTCTCGGGGAAAGGGAATAAAAGGATTTTGGACAGTGGGTTTTCCACAACCTCCGTGCCTACAGTGTCCCCTCACAACCATTAAACCAAAACTCATTCTATTTACAAGTCTGCACAGATCTAAATTACTGTATATGGACACCAAACAGCAGGAATTTCCACTGCACCAGCAGAAAGAATTTACAGGACAGGAGACCAGTTGAGAGTTTCACCTGAGTGCTCACAGACTGCCTTACTGATTACGGCACTTGTAACTGGAGGAGCCAAGCAAGACAGAGCTTCCCTGACACAGAATTTCTCCTTCAACTTCCCAGATGTTTGGTTTGACCAGAGATAAATTTCCGTTTTGACAAGAGCAGTGGGGTTTTTTTGTAAGGTGCACTTCTGACTGAATACCACATTTTCTGAACACCTCATGCCTGCAGTCCAATGTTCCAAAGCTAGCAAATCGTCAAGACACAGATCAAAAGGTAGTTGATTTAAGTAAGTGGCTCTGTCATGAAGAGTTTGGTGGTGACAAATTCACAAATTGTTCACATTTCCTAGCAGAAATTTAAGCTCCTCTTATCCCCCTCAATCTCTAAGATAACCCTTTAGCTCCCTGAAGCATTTCCCACTGAAGCCACAAAATGCATGCGTTTTTCTTTCTTTCTTAAAGATTTTACACACACACACAAAAAGAACAAGCCTGCATTTTAAACCAGATTGGCTCACTTACTTATGTTTAAAACATAATCCCACAAACTATTCTGTCAGTACAGGTGAGGGGACAAGAATGAGTGGGGGGGAAAGAGAATCAAGAATATCTTCAGCATTGCTGCTAAGCATCCTGGCACCCAGCCATTGCTCAAGGCAAAAGACTTTGGCTATTATGCTCCTTTACAAATATTTTTACTTTTAAAAAGGACAACCAAAGACCTCCAAACCAAAGTAGGCAGAAGAGACTGCACTGGAAGTGTTCACCAGAGAGATGACTTTGCCATCACAAGGCACCACCCTTTTATCCCTGGCCAAGTGGTTCTGGGATTCGCCCTCCACTGCTGTTGCCCCTTTCATACTGTGTACTCAGGAGTGCAGGGGATGAGGAGAATGATGACAGGTGAACCACAAGCTGCAAACAACAATCCTATCCACAAAATCTTCTTTACATTTCTGAGTTCTGATGTGAAGAAATAGTGAGTTTCTTTTAAGAGTGATCAGTTCTTTATCATCTACCGTGCACAAAAATTAAATGAAGAACTTGCATACAAGACTATTTTAAGCCATTTCCATATTAAGTTTGCTCTATTCCCTAAGTGCAGTTACCTGTTCTACTAGAACCTACTCTAAACAGGGGGTGAAGAAAGGCATTAGAAAGTAAATAGCATCTCTGAAAACACAGTAAAAAATCTAAGGCAAAAGACATTTTCTTAAAATAACTGCTCCTGATTTTTTAAATGCCAAGGGGTGCAAAGACAAGAAAAGGCAGCAGTGGAAAACAATGACATAAGCAAGGAGTCACAGCAAGTTTGTCATGGCTTGTATAAATGGACAAAAAAAATAGGGGTGACAGGAAGCAGAGAATTTCAAGACCAGCAACTGTTTGTTTCCCAAAGGCTATACAAACTAAAGATAAGGAGGGAAAAAAATTACCTAGCAACAACTGCAGTTTATGACACTTACAAAGCAACCTACTAAAAAGCCACTTTAAGAAAGGAGAGGATGGCATAATTTTTATTATCATAGAGATAAATGTCAAGTTTTAAAGATTAGCTACGCACACATGCACACACACGTAGGCGCAGCAAACTTGAAAGGGCTGCTGAAGTGTGTGTATCACCAAAATACTCTAAGTATTTTAGAAACAGCAGCATTGTCCTGATTTTGATAGGGAAAAAATCCTGATACTCATACCTTACGCAAAGAAACAGAGATGTTCTGAATGTTTAAAATGTTCCATCTCCCAAATTCTCTTCAGACTTGTGAGTTGCAATGGGTAATAGTAAAAAAGACAGCTTTAAGCAGCTTTTAAAAATAAAAAGTGTTTCCATGAAATACTCAGGCTATGTCTTCCTTTCACAGATGTCTATTTCTCCATGGAATCGGTCAGGATGAACAAGACTCGTTTTTGTAAACTTACAATACAAGTAAAAATACATCTGTCAGAACTGAATTCTGGGATTTGGATTCTTTCCCCCACCCATGGGAGGGGACACAGGATCCTGATGCAGAGATGTAATGCATACTGATCATAGAGCAGAGCAAAGAGAAAGTAGGGCACATAATAAATGCATCTGAAAGGAGACCTTCATAACTTCAGGAATAATGGTGGTATAGCTGTTTCTTCCACATGGAGGGAAATGTGTTGTTTACTAGTAATACAAGTATTTGGATTGGAGAGGGAGATTGTGTACATCCTGCCTCTCACCATAAATTCACGATTCACCAAAAAATAACACCTTTTCTGCTGCCGATTTGAGATGATACAGGAAGCAGCTTCTCACTAAGAGCTAAGTTACATCCTTTCTTCCCAATCTCGCTCAGTGTTATGTCACCTCCTCCTACAGACAGAGACTGCACACCATTCTCTTAGTTACAAGATAACATTCTGAAGCTAAAAACATTTGCTCTGAAGCATAAAATATAATCAAATTTTGATTCTGCACCCTTCTAATGAAGCCTATATTTGCCAGCCTATTAAAATCATTTAAATCACTACTTTAACAAGTCAAATACTACTTCTGAAGAATTACTGGCTGGTGCACTCGAGCCAAAGCTTAAAGGCTTTGTCTGCTTCTGCAATAACAATTTTTCTACTTTTTCAGTTTTGCTTAGTAAAAATATTTCATTTATTCTAACAAGAAGAAACTGATCTGGGTAACACCTGCATTTTTCTTGGGTCTCTGAATAGTGACTGAGAATTTTTAAAAATGAGCAAAAAAGAGAAAACTAATTTTACTAAAAATCTATCTGAAAATAATGTCCACTTCATTTGTTTTTTAAAAAGAAACATTTCCACAAAATGAACCTTCAGAGCAAACACTGCACTTCATTTACCTTTTTATAATTTAAGTTATCTTGCACTTCTATTTTAAATCAATTTTCAACCCAAACAGCTTGCTGTAAGCTACAAGTAAAAGTAATGCAATATTTTACCAATTAATTAAATTTTAAGATGATAAAAAATGTAATTTAAATGGATCATTACTAAAATATAGTCACTCCATTTACAGGTATCACCACATGAATCAAACTTTCTTTAGTAAAGACACACAATAATTCATCTTATTCTCGTATTTCTTGCTTGGTAACTTAAATCATTGTTTGCAAAGCCAGCTCCAACACTAACCTTTCTTTGCACAAAGAGAAAAATGAACCTTTTACAGTATAAGATTTCCTCACCAGTTTTAATGAAGTAGAGTGTTTGGAAGTGAAAGGGAGATGGTTTGGGCCTTAAAATGGGAACAACTGTTGGTGAGACAAGACTCTGAAGTGAATTCAGGAACTGGTATGACCTACAAAATAATCCTCCCACCTTAATTACGTCTGTTCCTTGACACAATGTCCTGTACAACCCTCTAGCAGCTCTGGTTGCAATCTGGAATGTGGCTGAAAGCCAGCACTGCTCTACATCATACTTTCACACCACTAAATGTCTAAATAATTTGCCCCAATATCTAAAGCAACCTGAAATTATCTATATCAGGTGCATGCAACAGTATAAAGTATCAATCTGGAAGGCAGGGGGAAGATGATGTATTGCCTCTCTCTGAAAGTTGACTGTCACATCTCAGTGCAGATGAGCATAGTTAATACACAGGCAAAATCTGATCCACCACAGCATTCCCATCAAGCAGCCTTCACACTTAGTGCCAAGGTCTGTGCCATTTCCCATAACCATGTCCCCCTCCCCAAGACACAGGAACAGAACTGACAAATAATTCGTAAACAAGTTTCTTCTCTTCAGCATTCGTAAGTCACTCTTTGGGCATCTGTTAACTGCCAAACATCAGAAGTGATAACTTGGCATCCACACCAGAAGGGTGTTTGGTTTGGTGTTTGTCCTTCAGCACGTCTTGGTTCATAAAAAATTATTCAAAAAACAAAGATAGATAAAGCCAGCTGTGAACTTACTATTGCAAAAGAAAATCAGTAAGTGAAACTTCACAAGGCAGGCAGCTTTCCCTAATGCAGTGCTGACCTCAGCACCACAGAAGGCAGTATTTATCTCATCAGACCTGAGATGTGGAGTCCAACCCACCAGACTGACCCTCAGACCCTTCAGACCCTTTGGAATTCATGGGGAGAGACTGGTCTGCCTTCAGCTTCTGCAGGCCCCTCAGTAAGTCAAGGATAGAACCAGCCAGGATGCCTTTCTCTTTATGGAAAACACTGAGATTTCAGATGTTTCTCCATCCCAAGTCAGGCAAAAATCACACTAACACTAAAAGGTGGGGAACCAGCAGTACCTAAACAGCCTAAGGATCAGGATGTGGGCTTCAGGCTCCCACTGAGGGCTCTCTCTCTCCTGTCTGCAGCCTGGCTTACCAAGAAACCATCAGAGCCACTTTGCTCACACTAATACACTTGGAGTTATCTGTGCAAGCGGGAGCCTCCACCTCAGTCTCTCGTATCCCATCCAAGTGCCATGATACTGCTTTGCAGTCTGTATAACTGGAGTGCTCAGCTCCAGTCTTTACAGGGCTAAAAACATTTAGGGGTAGAGACAGACACAAACTACATGGGCAATGAGGGATAAACAGAGCCAACTGCATGCACCTTCTTATGCTGGCAACAGGGGATCAAGAACACACAGGAAAGCAGAAGAACCTAAGCCCCCTGCCCTAATTCATCCTTGCTTCATCCAGCATTCACATGAGGTACAGAGTACCTAGGTTCTACTACTTCATTTTCCTGCCTCAGAGATGGAACAAAAAATAGAATTTCCTGTGTCATCTCTCAAAAGCAAACAGACAAGGGAAGAGTGGCTAAGATCTCAGTTCTCTCTCACTTGAAACATCCTCCTAGAGCTTGAACATCCTTTTCCAATGAACCTTTGGTGCATCACTGCTTACAAAGTGGGAATGTGGAGTGGGGAGAAAATGGGAATCTTTTCAGAGAATAAAGCTAACACAAATTGTTCAGTCCAGGATGGTCAGTGTAGTGCATTACAGGCTAAAAGCATGACATCTGTGTCAAGCTATTTGTGTCAAAATAGAAAAGGGTTTATTTTGTTTTCTGTTGACACGGCAATGAAAATGGCAAAGCACTGAAGTTTCAGTGAAAAGTACCTTTCAATCTCCAGCATAAGGATATGTCATGTTAAAATGGCATTACTTATAAGACCTTCAGAAGCATTGATTTATTAAATATATTCCCTATTTCTAACTTATTAGAAGCTAGTAACTTCATATTCCCAGTGATTTTTAAATAATTAAATAAAGCTAATAAAACACATAGGACATAAAATGTAGTGAAAAAATCCATCAGGCTGTGTACAACAATCACGTTGTACCATGATGTCCATATACAGTTCTCAGAGCAAATTATCACAGCTTAGACATCCAATGTCACACCTGTCCCATGAAGCATTTTAATTGGGACCAAATTTGTGTGAGCACTGCCACCCAGCTCAGCACTTCAGGTCACCTCACTGTCCATTCCTCCCACTGCATGCAGCAGTGGGTATGGTTATCTCAGCAGGCTCATTTCCAACAGAAGGCCCTAACATATAAAATGAGCAGCTTTCCCAAGTGACAACATCTGCCTTTCCTAGGGAGTATGGCTAAAGAGTCAAAAGCAGAAACTGAGTGTAAGCTATGCCCCATCTCCTGTACATGACGATCTTTAATACTAGAAGATGTTGACTCTGATGACATGCTCATTTGTTGAACTGCCAATTTCATACCACTTACGTAAATGCAAAAGTAAGGTTCTTTAAAAACTCATGAAATCGACAAAATCTGGATGTTCCAGAATCTATAACAAGATCATAAAAATGTGCTGCAACCAGAAGTTTTCTCCCTAGCAAGCTGTCTAGACAACCCATTATGTCTGAGGAGGCAGCACTGGGCAACAGTGCTTCTTTAAGCACGCATCATGCCAGCCAGTCCTACAAGCCACTTAGGAAACTAAAAAAGCAAGCTATCAATGTATCTGCACTGACAATTAAAACTCCTTCAGCCTGCAAGTTTATTCTGAAGTATGTGGGTAGTTGAGTCACACTTTAAAAACCTCTTCACTTATATCTTTTGCACTGTACTGGCAACTTGGCCATCATCTAGAAAATCATCGTTTCTCTTCTCACTTTTTTGTTTACAGAAACAGAGGAAAGCTGGCAGGCAGCAAAGCAGGCCATCACCATGAAAGCCAGATAACTAATTGTCACCACAGCTCTAAACTCACCTCTTGCTTTCTTGCATTAATAATGCTTTAATGTGCTTTCACTGGTGAGGTCTGCCCCCTACAGCTCCTCAGCCCTGCTAGCAAAGCTGAGAGAGTGAAGCAGCACCCAGGAACAGGAAAGCAGGAGTTTGGGACTACCTAAATTTACGCAAGTGACACAAACAGGATGCATCTGCAGGTGTTGGGGGTACAGGGTGATGTCTTTGCAAGGTTAGTACATCATCTCTGAAAGATCAGGGAGAGATTTTCTATTACTAGGGACAGGAGGAAGGAAAGGCAAAAAAATCAAACCTATCTGCAAGGAGGAGATCAAAGAACTACAGGCCAGTCAGGATAACCTCATCCCTGGGATGGTTATGGAAGATGTCCTTGTGGAAGTCACTTCAAAACACAGGAAGGAAGCTGCAACTGACCAACCTCACCTATGAGATGACAACCTTCCAGTATCTGAAGGGAGCCTACCAGGAACTGGAGAGAGACTCTTCAGCAGCTGTAGTGATAGCACAAGGAGTAATGGATCCAAATTGAAGGCAGTGAAATTTAGGTTAGATATTAGCAAGAATTTTTTTACTGTGAGGGCAGTGAGACATTAGAACAGGTTGCCCAGGCAGACTGTGGATGCCTCAAACCTGGCAAGTGTTCAAGGTCAGGCTAGATAAGGCCTTGAGTAAGCTGGTCTAGTGGGACAGATCCTGCCCATGGCAGTGGAATTGGGACTAGATGGTCTTTGAGGTCCACTCCAATCCCTTAAAATTCTGTGAATTCAGTTTTAAGAGCAGTAGATGTTGTTTACGGTGCCTTTAACAAGGCTGCTGACAGTCTCCTGCAGTATCTTTATTAACGAACTATCGCTTAGTTAATGCACAACAAAAAGGCAGAAAATTGGTTGGATCATCAGGCTCAAAGAATTTCTCCTCTCTGAGGAAAAACATACAACTTGTGTCCAGTTACAAGGCAACCCACAGTGTCTAATACTAGGTCAAATGCTCTTTAATATCTTTTATTAACAACATGGATGATGGTGAGTTCATGAATACCAAATTAGGGAGAGTAGGCAATAAACAACTTCATCCCAATGGGAAGCAGAAGGATAGATACTGATCTCTTCTTTCTGCTGATGACTGTCAGGACCTCAGGAAACAGCATGAAGTTGTGTCAGAGGAGGTTTGGTTTTGATATTACAAAAAGGTTCTTCATCCACAGAGTGGCTGGGCTCCTCTGAAAAGTGGTTGCAGCCCCAAGCCTGACAGGGTACAAGAAAAGTCTGGGTAACAGCCCCAGGGTCACAGTACGATTCTTGGGGCTGTCTTCTACAGGGTCAGGAGTTAGACTTCAGTAATCCTTGTGGCTCCCTTCCATCCCAGGATATTGTATGATTCTATGAACTGAGGACAGCACTGCCATCCAAAGGGATCTTAGTCTGAGGATATGGGCTGACATGATCACAAAGTTCAGGGTTACTGTGCAGCTGGGAAGGAGCAACCACACACAACAGTACCGGTGCAGAGGGCTGACTCATTAGAGAACAGCTTCACAGAATAGCACAGCGTAGCCTGGCAGGCAATTTGAGCATGAGTCAAAATGTCACCCATAGTAAAGGCAATCAATCACTTTCCAGGCTGTATAGTTGGGTAAATGTGTGGCAAGCAGATGGATGGATGTGTTTATTCCTCTCTACTCAATGCCCACAAGACATATTACCTGGAGTAATGCATTCAGGGCTTCCCGGTACAAGAAAGACATTGGCCTACCGGAGTTACCTACTGGAGTGCACTCTCAGCAGGTTCACAGATGACACCAAGCTGGGTGGAAATGCAGATGTGCTAGTGGGTAGGAAGGCTCTGCAGAGGGATCTGGACAGGCTGGATCAATAGGCTGAGGCCAAGTGTATGACATTCAACAAGGCCAAGTGCCTTCAGTCACAACAACCATGCTGAGCTACAGGCTGGGGAGAGTGGCTGGAAAGCTGCCCGGTGGAAAAGGACCTGGGGGTGCCTGCCAGCTGTCAGCTGCTGAACATGAGCTAATGTGTGTCCAGGTGGCCAAGAAGGCCAATGACCCTGGCCTGTGTCAGCAATAGCATGGCCAGCAGGAGCAGGGCAATGCTTGACCTGCTGTACTTGGCACTGCTGAAGCCACATCTCAAATGCTGTGTCCAGTTTTAGGCCCCTCACTACAAGAAAGACATTGAAGTGCTGGAGCGTGTCCAGAGAAGGACAGTGGAGCTGGGGAAGGGCCTGGAACACAAGTCTGATGAGGAGCAGCTGAGTGAGCTGGGGCTGTTTAGCCTGGAGGAAAGGAGGCTCAGGGTGACTTTATTGCTCTCTACATCTGCCTGAGAGGAGGGTGTCGCCAGATGGGAGTCAGTCTCTTTTCAAAAGTAACAAGCAAAAAGGTGAGCAAAAATAGACTCAGGCTGGATCAGAGGAGGTTTAGAATGGATATTGAGAAAAAAAATCTTCACAGAAAGGATGTCAAGCACTGCAACATGCTGCCCAGGGTAGCAGCTGAGTGACCACATGTGAAGAAATTTAGAAGATTAGGTGTGGTTATTAGAGACATGGTTTAGTGGTGGATTTGGCAAAGCTGGGTTAACAGCTGGACTTGATGATCTTGAGGGCCTTCTCCAATAAAGGAAATTTATTTCTAAATCATTTTATGATTCTATAAACAAGTCCAGTGGTGGGACACCAAGATGACTGAAGGGTTCAGGTATATGGTGTACATGAAAAGCCCAACAGTACCCATTCAGCTCTAAGAGAAGGGTCCTTGCTGCCTACAGCCATCTAAGGGGGAAGTGTGCTGATCATGGAGGCAGGCTCTGCTTGAAGGCACTTGGGGACAGGACAGGAGATAACAGACACGAGTTACAAGGGAACTTCCAATTAGATGGAAGAAAAACTTTATCATCATGAAGACAGTCAGACACTGGCACAGGTGTCAGTCAGAGAGGTTGCGGAATCTCCATCTCTGGAGATACTCACAACTCACCCAGACAAGGCCCTGAGCAACCTCAGCTAACTGGACCTGCTTCGAGGAGGGAACTGGATCAAATAACTTCAGAAATCCCTTCCACACCAAATTTAAAGAATGAAGCTCACCATTCAGATCTAGATGTGACCAAGTACACAACAGCATGTGACAAGCTCAAGAAGTAGGCAACTGCAAAAGGTTCTCACCTCTACCAAACTAAAGCAGTAGCTTCAGCGCACATATGCTTCCAGATGTGAAGGGTGAGCAGACAAACCAGCTGTTAGAACATTTATGTATTTTATCACTGATATTATTAAAGTACCTAATCATTCTGGCTCCCACCAAGAAGGAAAAGATTTTTTCAACATCTTTATCTATTCACTATTTCTACAGCCCTGGAAGCGAGTTCAGCGACCTCTCTGAGGTTCCAGTTGAGCGGCTCAGCACTGAAGTTTTGGAAACCCCAGAGCACCCTCATGTGGCTAGATGTTGCTACGAGTTCTCCTTCCTCCGTCTGAATGGTGTGAGGCACAAGCAAAATCCACATCTTATTCACAGGTTTATCTCCCCACCACACCACCAACTGGGCATGGTTCTTACACCATAAATAATACTTCTGCTGCCACACAGCTCTTCCAACAGACCCCGTTTCAAGTCTTCCCACTAGAGTAGGGCTGGATGACAGGCCTGCTGGATGGCTGGTCAGGGGCACCAGCAGCCGCAGCAGGCACACAGAGCAGCACACTCCAGAAATACGGTGCTGAACCTTGCTCCTGTGAAGCCTCTAGGTATTACTGCTCATGCCAGGCTGGGGAGCAACCTTCACCACCTCCCTATTTTCTTCCCAGACTGAACAACAGCTTTCCCTCAATTTAAGGTAACACTAAAATTTCTTGGTAGCAGATAAACATGTTTTCTTTTTGCACACTCTTTTTTTTTTTTTAATAAAGACAGGCTGGTAGAATAACAGTTGCACTGTTTCTTTCCAGCTCTCCCAACCACTGCAGTGTGCTCCTCATGCTGCACAGCAAAGGAAAAGCCCTGCCACTGCACACATCTCTCTCACTCCACCTAACCCATGCCTGCCTGTCCATCCCCTTTGCCCTCGCAGTAGGTAGGCTTTTGGAACAGGCATGAGCCCTTCACATGCTACATTCAGCCTGGAAGATCATCTTAAACTATAAACACAGGCACTGTAAACTGCATTATGGAGTTCACAAAACAGCCTACCCACATTTTCATGTCAAAGCCATTCAAAAGCTGCAGCAAGGCTGGTGCAAAGAAGGGGTCAAAAGGCTTAGGTCCAAACACACTGCTCTACCACCAAATAACATCTTACTGAAATGACTCTGACTCAGAAGAGATTGTACGAGTCTGTGGTTGGCTATTTCCCTACTGTCTGTAAGCTGAAAACTTAAAGGGAGCTAAATAATAATTTTAAAATGCAGTAGCAACAAAAACAGAACACTGTCCTCCATGTTCCCTGCCCCAATAACAAGTAAACACAGGTAATGCCTTCTCAACTCCCTTTGTCAGGGATAGAGAATATGTATGTTTTTTGATTACCACTAGTGACAGAAGCTAAATGAATTACCATGTTATACAAAACATTACAAAGCTAATACAGTTGGCAGAGGAAATTACAAATATTTTATTTACAATCCCACAGTAGTTTGGATTGGAAAAGCCTTCTGCAGGACATCTAGTCCACTTTGTTCAATGGTAACCTGTTAAAAATTTAAAAGCCGAGGACATTTCATTTTACAAAGTGGTACTTTGAACCTTGCTGATTAAGAATGGGTAAATTTTTAAACTGTGAAGCAGAACCAGTTTGACCACAAGTTACTGTATACACTACAATAAAATATAAGCAAAATGTTACTGTCCACATTACACAAGATCAGAGTAACCCCTTCCGCCCTTAAAGCTTCAGAGGATTCAGTTTAACAACTAGAAGTTGCAGATTCCAGTTCCAATTTCTCAAGTGTTTTGAAAGAGTACTTTTTACAATACAGCTCTCAAAGCACAGGAATGCTACTGCATTTATCACTGAAGGCAAAATAATTTGTATAGTGTATCAACTCTGCTGGTGCAAAACCTGTGGCTAAAATGAAACAACTACTAGTCACCATCTCCCACATAAGAGAGAAACATTACTGGCCAGATAAGGTTTTCATTGCCAAAGGTGCCACCTCTGATCTCTGAGTGAAGCCCAAAAGACAAAATTTTTTTTTTTGTAAAGTTGCCAAACAAGAAGTCTAGAAATTAAAATTCATCAATGGTTATCAAAATTTACAGACTCTTGAACTGTTGGCTTCATTGCCCGCTAAAAATATAACCTGAAATGCAACTCACCCATCCACATTCCATGGTGGGTGTTCATCACATTCCCCATCCCACAGGTGACCATGAACTGACAGGTGGCAACTGTTCTTCCTGCTTAACTGTTGTAACTGATACACAAGTTAAACTTGGAGAAAAGCAGCTTCCAAACTGAAAGGAGCTTGAAGCTCACAGAGCTCTCCTGTGCTACAAGGACTTGCATAGCTGAAATCACTTTTTCCCCAAGTTGCATATTAAAGGACATTACCCCTCTGCCTATCAATTCTAGTTTTATCTTAAATTAAGGTAAAATATCTAAGTTCCAAAACAAACTCCGAAATCAGTAGGAACCTGTTCAACCATCATTGTGCTAACCAAAATTCTGGAAAAAAGTATTAAGAATTACCACCCAAATAAGACCTCTCTCCTCTGAGTTACGCTACCTACATTAAGAAAACAGCAGGTCAGCAGCCAAAAAAGCTATTTACCTGGTAGATACTTGTCACTCCCCATTTTCAGGTAACTGGCAGACCCAGTAAGAATCCACTATGAAGCATGCTGACTAAGAACATAAGAGTTCAACTTCAGAAGGAGGACACATGTGCTAGCATGAAAGTAACAGCTGCTCCACAGCTGACTACCAGAAAGCAAAATTAAGACAGGAGTCCTTGGCATTTCTTGGACTCTAAAAAACACTGCAGGGGTTTTTTTGCATATAAACCACATTTCACCACCTTACCTTTCTCCAAGAGGCAACTCAAGCATCTGTGTTTAGGTAACACAGGCCTGTAATAGCAGGCACCTTATCAAACATGCCTGAGATTCCTGCCCTGTTCTGGAGATAATCAAATCACAGCAGAGCCTGCCTGTGCTGGCTCACACATTCGTCAAGTGATCACAGAGAGTGTAAGCAGCGTGCTCAGGAGGAAAAGAACCAGGCATGTCTGAAATTATGGATTTTGACTCCATCATGGCCCATGATGAATTCCTACTTCCCTAGAAATGTCCGAACATTTTCCAATTGGAAGCAGAGAATTAAATCCTTATTTTGCTTTTCCTGTATGCACAGCTTTTGCTTCACCTATAAAGCATTTTTACCTCAACCCAGGAATTTTCTCACTTCTAGCCTTCTGTCACTCCCCTCCCACCCACTGCAGGGGAGTGAGTGGGTGGCTCTGCTGGGAAGAGCTGCCTGCAGGAGTGAGCCCACAACACAGGATTATTCCCTACGTCTTAACTACAACTACTGATAAGTCTGCAGTTCATTAATGGAACAATACACCCGAGATCAGTTGAAGACTTGGAACCTATGCCTCATACTTTACATATCACTCGTGCAGGTAATGTCAGTTTCTTCCCCTTCTATTGTCCAGTTCATCCATGCAGCCCACGAGAAGAAATATAGGTTTTCTAAAGGTGATCACCTTAACTCTCATGCAAAGCCACCACCTACTAGGTGCCATGCATTATAAAAGTGACTTATACACCTGGATCCCCCATGACTTCATCTCTAAGTCTGTGGATTTACTGCAATTATCCCCCTCTCCTGGCTCCTCCCTCTAGAGAATCAAGTATCTTCAGCGTAGGGAAATGGGAAAATAAAAGAAAATGCATTTTTGACCTCTGGAATGTGCTTTCATGGCACTCAGGCCAGCAGACTGGCCTCAGGCCTCCACCTCACTGCAGAGGGTGTGTGTATTTCTGATCTCTCACCTTAAGGAAACTGCAAACTGCCAGAGGCAGAGATCATAGCTGCTCAGAGGCCTCAACAATCATTCTTTGGGTTTCTCCCTGCCCCGCCGTTTTTTTCTGAAAGGAAAAGGTCTCTCTGGAATACAGAATTTAAACTTATCCTTCCCCTTTTATATCTTCTGAACAATACCAGATAAGCCTGAAAAAAGGTATGCCCTCCTACTGAACCACTTCCAACATCTTCAACAGGACATTTATTTTTTAGGCCCATTAGCCTGAGGGGCTGAAGAAAGATTTATACTGAATGGAACTTCAAAGCCTGAAAGAGAGTATCTACTGGGAAACATAAAACTGGTCCCAGAAAACAGACTGATCCAAACCCATTTTTCTCATGTTTTCTGAAAGAAAATTATTTTAGTGTTGAATTTCCAATAGTTCAGGGCAAATTCCCTATGAAAATAAAGGAACAGCTCTTTCATGAAACTATTCCCTCTCCGTGTCTGTAGTTTTTTGTTTGTTTTGTTTTATTTTTTTAAAAAAAGGTTATCTGTTCAATCTGTTCAATACGCCAACAATTTCTAAGCTCCTTAAGAAAAAATAAATCAGTAGTGTTCTATTTGGACAATTATTCTGAAATGCTTGAATAGTAAGTAACTTAGAGCTCCAGCACAGACTCATACCTGTAAAGACAAATTATTTTCCAGACTTGTGTTGGTCTCATTTGCAACATCAACTAAAAAGAAACCAAAATTATGTATTAAAAAAGACACCAATGTTTACCACTTAAATATTTACTTAAATTTTAAATTGCCCCTACATCCTCATAATCTCCATTTCTTACTCTCTTTTGTCTCCTGAAAGGTCTAAAAATTGATGCAGAGAAAGACATGGGGAAATAAGTGGTCCCATCATACATAGAATTACAACCAAAGTGTCAATGCAGACACGTACCATTTTCTCAGGCAAAGTACATCTAAGTTCTTCAATAGCTAGAACTCCATTAATACATTTTTGTATTTTTTTTAATTTAAAAAAGCAACAAACAAACCACAAAATGAAACAAAGCAAAACAAACAAAAAAATCCTTTCGGCATACTATTTTCTCACAGACATGCTATTACAATCCCTTCTCCTGGACATCCTCCCAAAAATACTAACAAAAGCTCTCTGAAATTAGTCTAATGAGGATACACATAATCCTGGGGAGGAGGGATTGAAATCCTTCCAAGAGCACTTCCATGGTCAGCTGTGCACAGAGAGAGGTGGTGACAGCCCAGCAACAACTGAGCTCTCATCGTTGCAGCTGTACAGGGAATTTAACTACGGGGCAGCACAGTGCAGAAGTCTAGCACCTTCAATGAAGCCCAGGTGCTGCCCACAACCAGCAAGGAAAGCTGTGCCTCTGCTGTGTTCCCAGCTCTGCACAAGGTGTTGGAGCTGGACAGAGAAGCACATTGTTACTTCCAGAGCACTCCTGGACAAACACAGTGCTCGCCACAAGCTGTGCAGGACGCCCCACTGAACCCAAACAGACCTAACACTGAACAGAAGAAGTCAGAGAGCTGATTAAATAAAGTTTACATCCTTCATGACACACGTAATGCAGTAGTGCTGTTCTAGAACACGTCAACACTGTGGTGGTGGTGGCGGTGTTGAACACCCCAAGCCAACTGATGCCCTGAGCTAACTAAAGAGCACAGACAAAAGGAGAGGTGGAAGCGTGAGTTATTCACCAGGCTGTCACACTGTCAGTGGAAACCATGCAGCAGATGCCTGCAACTCCTAAATTCACATTACTATTTTCTCCTCATTATTATGCAATATAAGTCTGTGAAGTCAACTATACACACATTTTACATTTTTCCCCCTAAAAAATGTTTAGTAGCTTAAAATGTTTTGCAACAGGTATTCAATGAATCTAAGTCTTCGGTTTTCCATTATCACTAGTTTTTATTACTCGTGATTTAAAATTTAGTGTTATTTGATGAGCTTTTTTGAGTTAAAACCAAGGTTCAGGATTCAGTAACACAGCAAGTTTTATAACCATCTTCAGAGAGGAAAGGAAATCACAGAAATGTCTTTCAAGATGTTTAACTGTTGACTCAGAAGGAAAAAAAAAGTTCAGCAAGTCCCATCCACTTTAAGGCTCACCTGCCACACACTGAAACCACTCTGAACAACTTTAAACAGTACAGCTCTTTGGAGCAATAGTAGTGTTTTGTTACTCCTTTAGTGATTTTGTTACCCCAACAGTCTCCAACACTCACAGGGCTCAAAATATATCTATGGAATGTGTATTTTAGCAAAACAGATTTATACACTTATACTTACATTTGTTCTAAATCATCTCATCATGAAACTAGAAACAAGCAAAATCCCAAATTTTAATTCAACTGCAGCTTGCTCAGTCTCAGCAGTTGACATGCTACCAGACACTAGGTAGAACTAGGTACCTGAATTAGAAAACAAAGGAAATAAAGCAATAATCCTTCAGAATTGGAGCTACTTCTTTTTAATCTTTCCTTCACCAAGAAGAAAAAGGGAAAACATTTTATTGCTGTATGGAATCAGAAAATTCTACACCCTGGGGCCACCTTACTGTAATTTTTTTAGGTCACTGCAACTGCAGTAATCTTCCCCCACACCCTCAACTCTCTCTCAGTACTGACTGATAAGAGTCACTTTTCAGAGTCACACGACAGAGATAAAGGCTTTTTCAGATAACACGTGGAAAAATAGTGGTATTAAGTGGTTTCTTGAACTACTGACAATAAAACAAACCTAAAAGCAATCTCCAGGAGCTCAGAAGGAGTTCAGTTCCTTCCTATACAAGGAGAGGCACCAAACCAATGCCCTCCGTATTAATCTAAGAAGTTCACCTAAAACCCATCAGTAGCCCACTACATTTTCAGACTAATTGTTCAACAGCTCTATAATGAAATAGCTTGCATAGATAATCTTCAGTTACACACATAATTTACTACATGACCAGAAAAAGAAAATATTTCTGAAAATACTAAGAAGAAAATAATTTCTGAAGCCTAAGAATATATTGAATAAGTCTTTACACCTCTCAAATATTCTAAGGAAATGAAAAAACCAATTTGTTCTTCTTGAGCGGAAGTTTTAATTAAAACTCATTAGAGGAGAACTGAGCTCCTGTTGAGCTTCCTGAGATTGCTTCTAGGTCTTATTTAACCTAAGCAGGGATGGCCCTATGGCTTCAAGAAAGCACTCAGGTTAGTATCACTCTTGGGTAGTTTCTCAGAGCCAACTCCAGCTTGATTAATTGCATGTGGAGAAATACAGAGACTCTCCTTTTGCCACAGTAATGTTCTTCCTGTGCCCGGGATATTGCCAGTTGATCCCTCACTAACTCAGGAACTGCAACAGAACACAACCGGTACCAATGGAAGATTCTGAATCAGTTCAGTTCAAACAAGTCTAAAATTTAACTTTGGGGAACTTCTGTTCAGTGTAATTTTTTTGATGCAATACCCCAACTAATTTAAAACAAAATTACAATGACTTGATTAAAATTGTCATCCCAAACTATTAAGAGTGGAAAAAATACTGCAAAGCTGGTTTGCACCCAATATTTCCTGTTCCTTTGGTAAATTAAACAACCCAGATTTCAACTCTGAAACCGAAGATCGAAAGCTTACACCTTGGGCATTACTAATTCCCAAACAGCAATTTTGAGGCTGCTTTATAATGAAAAAGAGGAATATTCACAAGGATGCAGGCACTTTGCTTGAGTATCAAGTGTTGTGTGAAATTTCTTATCTAGCCTTCTGCACACTGCTGAAAGATACTTCCATGTATTTCATAGTTTTCTCCAGAGTTAGAGCTGAAAGAGGACAACTGAGTCTAAAGAGGTGGATCACTGTTTCATGTAATATTTTGTTTGTCTGGCTTGGGGAAGGAGTAAGGAAGATATACTTGAGACACAACCTTCAAAGGACTGGTTTCTGAAATAGCGATGAAAGCATCTTTTCCATGAAAGTTAAAAGTGGGCAGGTTAAAAATTAAAGGGACAAAAAAAATCAGACACCATGTTTTAGTATGTCAAGAAAGGGTAATGCAAACATTCTCTACAGAAATGATCATGCAATCATTTCCAAAAATGATCACAAAAAGTAGCAAATCATGAAATACATAGTTAAGGGGACAACTTCATGCAGAATGGGTTTGCACAGTACATACCCAGATAGGATCTCTTGGGAGGTGCTTTGATTTCTTCATCCTTACTATCTGCAGCTACATAAAAAAAGAATTGAAGGGGAAAAAAAAAGAAAGGAAAGACAGACTTTTATGATTAAATGCAACAGTGGTTATTTGAGTTACAGTTTAGTCAGTTAGTACATTTTATTCACTAAAAAATAATAGCCAGACCAAAACATGCCAGAAATTTTAGTCCCCGTGCTTTCTGTAAGGTTGCCACCCCACAATGTTAAGACAGGACTGAGCAGTAGGAAGTCCTAGAACAGCCTCAGTGCACAACCCAACAGCAGTGTACCTATGAGGGGAAAATAAAGGCTTAAAAACAATTAGACAGCTTGATTCTTGCTTTAGACTACATAAAGTCTTAACTTCTCATCATCAGAGAAAACAAGCTGTTACCTGAGCAGCACTGGGTGTGTGGATATGCATGTATAGACAGCTGAGACAGTAATTGCCTTGCCTCTGGTGGAAAATGCTGCTCGGAAACACTGTCACAAAGCCCAACACGAAGAAGGAGAGAACAGACCTCATCTGCAACCATGCTGCATTTTTCACTCTAACTTTCCTCTACCAGTTGAAAACCATGTATTACACAACAGAGTTTTCCAGTGCCAAAACCAAAGCTCTTTAAAGGATTAGAGTGCTATAATAAGATACAAGTTATAAAGCAGATTAAGTAAACCAGAAAAACTAGACTAATGACAAGAGGAAATCATCTTCATATAAAAACACAGGGGCCCATGTTCTACTTGTGGAGCCTGGGCTGCACAAGCAAGGAGAGATGGCCAGCTCCTCCTTTCAACAAATGCTATCCACTGGTTTTCAGTATAGTTCACATTCAGGGGGCTCAAAAATCTGTCACAATGTCTTGGGCATAACTAGAATCCTTGCTGGAGAGAGGTGGGAGGCTGATTTGGGGAAAGACAAAGAAGGTTCTTCACAGAACCTTCATTCTTCCAAGAATATGAAGGAACTGCTCTGGCCCACCAACATTCCTAAAAGTAACCAGATGCTTTCAGCTGTCTGTATCTATGACCACCTTGCTTCAGCCACCTCTTGGCTCTCAAGACAGCACATGCACCTTTTTGCATTTCAATATTCAGCTCTTTAGCATGGTAGCACCATCAAGCCCCAAAATACTACAATACTTTGGAGAAAAATAGCAACAAAATTAACAAGAACTCTGTCCCTTTCTGTAAAGAGCCAACAATGCAGCATACATATGGCTGCACAGATACAACTCTAAAACTTCAGAACAAATATGGAAACCTATTGTTACCACAACAATGGTACCAGGAAATCTGCATTAGAGCAGTTAAGATGCAGAGAGTTTAAATAGAGGATAAAATATGAGAGGCTACTGTTCATGCCTGGTGATTTCACCTGAAAAGACTCCTCCATGTAGCTTTAAAGCACTCATATACAGGGGAGAGAACTGTCCTGTCACTGGAGGTTTTAAAATCAAATTGGAATATTTGTTGGTTTTGTATTTTGCTGTTTTGGGTGCTGGCTTTTCCTAATCTGAATTGTTAAAAACAGGCTACACAGTCCAAGTTTAAGAAAGAAGTAATAGAACAGTTGGATATATGAAGAGCACTTGCTCTGTTTTCAATCAGTATGTACTGAAGGATAAAGTCTGTGTATCCCAAACAAAAAAGCAGAGAAGGCAGCAACAGCACAAAGATTGGTTGCACCACTTTCAACCTAATTTCATTTTGCAATACTACAAGGGAGCGGGGGAAAACCCCGTAATTGAGAAGTTACTGTGAGAAGCAAAAAAAGTTTAAAAAAACTCACAATCTTTTAAAGTTCTCTATTATACAGAGTCTAAAAAATCAAACATTACTAGAAAATCTAGGGAGACTGCATTTCTCATGCTATGATAGTTAACCTACAAATCAAAGTACAAGCAAATTGACTATTTGTATTTTCTGAATAGCTATCGACATTTTGGGTATTTTAAGCCAGTAAAACCACAAAACAGGCTAAAATATACAAAACAAGCTTGTGAGGATTTGAAGAGATTGCTTCTTAATGCATCAAGATAGGAAGCAGATTCCTTCTGAACTAGTTATTACTTAAGGGACCTAATTTGTGAGAAAAATAAAAACAAAAGGAAAAAAGGCAATTCCCACATAACTGAAAACACACTGGTAAGCATACACTTATGCCACTTGGAAGAAATATCACATTTAACAATAATATAAGAAAACAGCAAACTCCCTTCCACTGAAATATTTGATTCTTTCTAAATATTTTGGATTATTTTGCCAAAATATTCAAAGGGAGGATAGAAAAGAAAAACATCTAAAATGAAGACAAATCATGTGAGAAATAATTATCATACAGAAATGGTGTGCCTTCCCTCAGTATTCTGCAAGGTTAACCAAAAACAATGACTTCAAACCTAGCTCTTCATTGCCCCAGGAAGCTATAAGGAAAGAAAGTAAGTACAGATTTATCACCTTGCCTAGATCACCATAAAACTTTAAAGATAAGATTACATGTATGATTAGAAACACAGTTCTCACTTCTACTTGTACTGTGCTTAAACCTATCATTCTGTCCAGCTTGAAAGGAGGTTTGTATGCATCTGTATGTTTATTCTGAGTCCTCATACAGCTGTCCTTACTAAAAATCAATCCCATGTAAGAAAAACATTCCAACTATTCTCAGTGTTTATGGGAGAATGGAAGCCTTTCAATGGAAACAAATAATTAAGGATGACAAGTAGGTAAAAAACAGTCTCTCAAATTCCCTATTACAAACTGTGTTTTAGGAAAAAGGATTAAATAAGACAATGCAACCTTAAAGAGCTTCTGTCATCTGTCAAGGGAAGGACTGATTATCCCTTAGGAGATTGTATGTCTTTCAAGGAGAGTTGCTTAAAAGAGCACTATGTATTAAATGAAGAGCCTCCCTTTTCAGTCCAAAGATCCCAGAAGGAGCCTGAAAGTGTGTGTGTATAAATGTGCACAAGAACAATTTCCTCTCAGAAAGGGCAAACAGAGAAACCTCTCCATCACTCCACAAACTGCTACCACAAACGGCAGAGGAGGAAGAAAGCATGCATACTCCTCCCAAATGCTTCCTGGATTTTATCTGCTGCTAAATCTGGCTGAAAGTAGTTTTTAAGTTGTTCATCCTGCCAGACTTAAAATCCCAGTGAACACAGCAGCTTGTGTTTAGAAGCTGAAGTGTAGCTCCTCTTCCACATGAATTCACTTACCTGAATAGTTTCTCACTACACTCCACAATGAGCAGGAATGGAAGTAGCTTCCTTAGCTATTAGATAAATGACCCTACTGCACAGCCAGGAGCTGCTGCCTTCTAATGATGGCTGTGGATATCTGGAATTGGATCAGACCCTCAATTATTAGAGAGTGTGGAACAGAACAGATGGAGAGAATAAATTATACATCCTTAATGGCAAAACAACTGACAGAAAGCTGACAGTGTTAATTCTGTTCTTGTTGGTAATAAGCTGTTACATAAAATGTTGTAAGTCAAAGTCAACAGAGAGAAACAAAAACCTACTCATCTCACATTTTTTTATCTGCAGGGAAAAAAGCAAGAACTTTGCACAAAGACTGAACATTTTATTAAATAGAGAATAATAGTCTGGCCTAACTGAAAGTATCAAAATTAACCAAAATAAAAAATGTGGGAAAATTCCCATAATTCCCAACTAATCCTGCACTAAAGCCAAAGGAAATAGTACACAAAAAGAAGACAGATTTGCAACTATGATAAGAAGCACCTAGTTTTTCGACAGTCAGTAACTCAAGTAAATAGAAAATTATTATCTACAAAAGCAAACGTTTGCAATTACAATATTTAGATAATAGTGTAAGATCAGAACTGAGAACTTTGTTAAAAGTACAGCGGAAGAAAATAACTTCTTACTCCAGTCAAGATCTTTTTAAAAAATCCAGCCTAGCAAAACAGTGTTACAACCAGTTCTATATTCAGAATGTGGTGTGAAACTTTAGGGAGAACTCCAATTTCTGCACTGAACCAAGACCTGTCTGAAATACAATTTCAGCTGTATATTTTTATCTGGAAAATAAATAGTTTTTAAAAAAAAGTTCAGAAAGTGCTACACTGGGGAGACTGAACTGCAAGACAGAAGTTTTGTACTAAGAGTATACCATATTTTCAGAAATATTTATCCCAAAAAACCCAATTCCTGTCACTGACCTGCAAAAGAGCGGCGTTTCACGTTCAGCTCATTGGACACACGAACTTCAGTGCACAGCTTCAGCATCAGTAACATTGTAATGATCATGATAATGCTCTGCCACAAAAGCGGGGATTCAAAACGCCTTCCAAACCTAAAAGAGGAAAAGAAAGTATATATAACATCCAAGCACTGGAAAAGGAAATGCTAACTGTAACAGGTATGGAATGCTGAGGAAGTCAGAGTCATCAGACAGCCCTAGTTGCACATACAGTAGCTCTGAGCAGAAGTACCTGAGAACCTTATTCCAACATCCCAGTGGACTGATCCTAGAGATGCTGAAGACAGAAGCTTAAGTCTTTGCTTCAAAAGCCAGCAGCAAACCTATTGTTTTGAAAGGAGAATCGCATTCATTAAGCAGTAAATTGGTAGAGAGAGACCAGAGAGTTATGCCACACTAACACCAGGTATGTGTGCTCTCCATACACATTCCAAATGCTGTGCAAAACTTCCTTTTCTCGATCTTTCCTTTTTAAATTAAACCATAAAAACAAATGCACTTGCTCTATAAAGAAATAAATACCCACAGCTCTGTCTAGACATCTGAGTGGAAAAGCCAGGTCTTCAGAACACACCAAATATTTAATAAATTTTTGGACCAAGACTGGGGGAAGTAGAGAAGTACAGATGACATGTCATTGGAGCTTCTGAGCACTTCCTTCACACAACAGAGAAGGTACTTGGATTGTGACCAGTCTTGACTGAAGAGCTTACTCTTAAATGATTACACAAGATTCTGCTGAAGGAAAAGGAGAACCCTCCAGTGGAGATCATTAATGCTCCAAGATCCTCTTCCTACATTACTTGATGAAAGCTCAGCAATCCCCAACACACAGACAGTAAGTGCACGAGAGGTAAATGATGGAAGCTTATCACGTGCAGCCCTCAAAGCACATTGCATTTACAACAAGAAGGTGACACACACATCAGAGTGAATTGCTTCTCTATGCTCACTTCTGCCAGGTTTTATGCCTTGAAGACAGAGACGCTGAGGAAATGATTTGGTCAGAACGTATTGCTGTAATGCCCTGCACCGTGAGGCACACAGGCCTTCTAAATTTCCTAACAACACAGTTACTAAGGTCAATCTTTGATCACATCATGCTGACCGAATCCCAAGCCTCACAGGCATGGCAATTATTGCCCTCTTCTTGACAGTTCCTGTTTTACAGCACCCTGGCAAAATGTAATTTGTTAATGCTTGGGCTACTTTCACAGCCGAGCTCCGTGCTAGTAAAAACCAGCCAGGTTCACCATCACGTCCCACACTACTGTGTTTCCACTGCAGCCATTTCACCAGGGTGAGATTTTTTGCTACAAGTCAACTACCAAGGAACAGGAGAGAGATTGGAAAGTCCTTGACTAGCTCCCTTGGAAATCCTGTGCAGAAGAGCCAAGCAGCCACGTCAGTGAAAACAGCCAAGCATTTCCCGCCTAATGGCATACAGCTGAGGAAAAGTACAACTCCTTGAGCCCCCACACTGCTGCCAGAGGGCCCACCAGTAACTACTGCTGGGACAGCAGTAACTACCAGGAAGAGCTGTTCTGTGACTTTTAGTCCCCTACTTTCTACCCTGGATGGAGCCATTACTGTAACAAACTGGAGGACACTGAGGAAGGAAATAAAGAACACCGCTGATAAGGATCATCACAGGCAGTGCGTGCTCTGGGTAAGGCTTTCACTGCAGTAGTTCAAAACGCAGGGGAAAAGAACAGAAGTTTAGCCTTGCCTATGCCCCAGGGTCAGGATTCCAGAGCTCATTCAAGCTGTGTTCCTGACGATGGCCAAGTTCCCCTCATCTACTGTAATTCAATACTATTATATTTGTCTCTTACTCAGAGATGAGAAAAAATATGGGAAAGACTTACTGAGAATTATGGAGCAGTTAACTAAAAACCATTTCCAATTACAAATTTTTTTGCATGTAAAAATACAGTAATGTATTTAAAAGGGGTTGAGCTAGCAGCACAAGTTAGAAGCTATTATGACAGTAAATCCAGCCACAGTTCACTGCAAGGTTAGTTTCTGCCTGCTGATGAGATTATTGGTCATTCACTAATAGGTGGCCCACATAAATACTGCTTGCAGTATGAATACCCACTCACTACAAACACAAATAAGCATAGCTGCCTGCTTGTCTGTTCACAACAATTTGTCATGAGATTCAAGCACTGCTTCAGACCCCTTCCCCCTAAACACTAGGTGGGAAAAAAAAGTAAAACAAAAGTCACAACACGTAAGAGAGATAAAACAGAAAATTAAAAATTCTTATGTGAACTTCAAACAATGCAAAACACTTGTAGGGTTTTTCACAACCATCCAGTCAAAGACAACTAAGGTTATACAGCAAAACATACTCATGTGAAATGTATCTCCCCAAACACCAAACCCCAGAATGAGTCTTGCAGGCAACACAACCCTCTAAACTAGATCACATATACAGGAAAACAAACAGCTGCCATGGAGACCAACATGCAGACACCACATGGATTACACACTACCTGGGCAGCAAAACTGAAGGGAATACCACTGTCAAGGACCACTCTTGGGTTCTTGAAGCTGTAAAAGTAAAGCCAGAAGATTCATTTTGCTCAGGATCATGGACACAAACACCACTCCGAGGTGCTTACCCTACTTTGCATTGGCATCAGGGCCTGCCAAAGCAACACTAATCCAGTTTAAGACTCCTCAGGCCAGCTTAAGCCAGGAGCACTATGGGATGTAAGACCTGCAGGGAGAGCATGCCATTCCACGTTCTGTTTCCTGTCTGCCTCACAGACATTATTCCTGTCTCTGCATAAACAGTAGCCAGGAGAGGAGGAACATTAAGGTAATTAAAGCACCTTATGAGAGAAAGATGAAGAGCCTTAGGATACTAGAACAGGCTTGAAGGAAAGATGAGCTTTGAACACCTGGGGGTGAGGGGTCACCACCATTATTCTGTATTTTCATCCCGTAACTACAGTGTTGTGTAACAAAGTGAACAGTGACGCTTGCAGTATTCAAGTAACTCAGACTTCGTATGTCAGACTGTAAAGAGACAAAGAGTTTTTCCACTGTTTACTTCATTTGTAAAAACAAAAAAATCCTTTACTTCCTGTACTAGTCAAATATGCAAATAAAGGGGGAGAATAGCTTACATGTTCTTAGTGTTTCCACAGCCTTTAAATGACTAACGCATGTTCAGGGTGATGAAGACAAGAGAAGTGCACATTCAAGCCAGAGTAGAGACTAACTAGCTATTGAGAAAACTACGTCATTCCATTGGTACAATTCAATTCTGCAATAATCCTGCTATTCCAGTCCTGGGCCTACTTGAAACGGCAAATGCCAATTGTGAAAAAGAAGCCTAAGCAAGACCAAACATGAAAGGTTAGCTTATCGCTTTTCCTAAGACATCTTTGAAAAGAAACTGACTGCTTTTGGTGCAGCCAGATCACCATCACCCTGACCACCCGTTCTCTCCTACACTCCTGGATGCTGCTCCAGCTTTCATGTGTTGTCTGCTTTTCAGCTCTTTTGAGATTCTAGGCAACGTGGAAAGCACACAGGATAGACCCACACACTACCAGGACAATGACACCCCAAGGCAGCAGCATGGCAGCTGTCCTGAAAGTCATCCCATACAATTACAGAATTTAACCTGTAGGATTTAGGCAGGAAGAAAAAAACAAACTAATTTTGCAACAGGATCTGCTGATATAAAGCTCCTCCTGATACGTAAACTTCCAAGACTTTATGCATCATCCCAAAGCAAGCTCCTCACTTTGGCATACAAAATTCTACTTTCTGCACAAAAAAGTAGTGCATCTTATCCCTGCTCTCTGGCACTTACACAAAGGAGGAGGAATTGCATAACACTTTTGCTCTCAATATCTGAGCAAGACTATCAGCAGGCCATACATGAAGCAATCTTTCAAAGCTGTAGTCATTCTGTCAGCTTGATTCATAGCATCATGCCACATTCCACACATGGTAAAAGCTGGCAAGATCCATTTTAGTAACAGAAGCCTCAAATAGAACACAAGTTTCTCTTTCTCACAGAATGTCCTTCAGGCATCACTTCTTCACTTCCTGAAGCCAGACCAACACCAGACAGAAGGGATCTGGTCCACAAGTGGCACTGTAGGAGTTACAGCATAATAAATACCTAAGAATCTACCCCTGACAAGTTCACCATTTCTCTATAAATTACATTCAGCTCTACACTTGAGTCTCTAAACGTCTGTTCTTAAACAGGGAGCTTCTTCCATTGACTCCAGCACAGAGAGATCCCAGTTCTATTGATATTGCTGTTTTAAAGGAGACTTTTTGTTTCAGGTCAACTGATATGGAATGGGTAGAGGGTTACCTTTGCTCAAAAATAACACAGTCCACAGTCTCCATCCTGTGCCTGGCTGTTCCCACAGTTTGCCTTAAGGCAACAATTTTGTAAGAACAACTCCAAAACTGGATGGTTTTATTTTCTGGTTTTGGATTTCTGTGGCACTGCTGTATGAGTTTTAGGACAGTGTCCCACAGAATTGCAGCTCAAAACTTTTGGAAAGAACATTGTCTTACTGGAAAATATACAAACGCTATTTTATAATGACATTCATTTTACAAAACATAAAACATCCCAAAAAACTTCTGGACACAGCAGGCAATGTAAGTGCTTTTGGCTGCACTTAGTTAAGACACATATAAATATGTCTACGCTGATTTCTAAGAAATCTATAGTTCCTCTTCCTCTAGCTATTTATTCTCATTTTAATGTTAGAAGAAACTGTAGTTTATCTCTTCATAAGCTCTGATTTAGAAAAAAAAAAAAAAAAAGGCAAAGAGAAAGAGGGGGAAGAGACAGAACTCACAAGTAAGTTTTTCTGCATCCTCCACCCCCAACTGATTACACAACTCTCACCCGCCTTCTCATTCCTGCTCTCCATCATGACAATGCAAAGCTACTCGGCTGGCAGCCTGCAGGCCACACCAGCTCCCAAGATGTGTGCACCTTGGTCTAGTGCCACGAGGAGCTCTGGATCCATCCCACAACTTCCAAACAGCCTGGGACAGCTTAAACAGATAATTAATCACCTCAAAGCTCAGGGTATCCCTTGAGTAAGAACACAGAGCTAACTCAAGAAAGTATAGTAAGACATAAGGCACAAGCTATCAAAAATGGTAATGAAGTGTTTAATTAAAAATGCAGAGGGAAGAAAATTGCTATCAGGTTTTTTTTTGGAGCAGATCATACAATTTCATATGCACCAGAATTACAAAGGCCTGGAGTTCTGCACTGCCTTTCGATGTCTGTCCACAGTGCAGGCCCCCTGACTGTGGGGCTGGAGAAGACAGACAGGAGAAGCAGTACTGACAATGGCAGGACAAAACAAAGGGGCAGCTGATGCAGTCATAAATCAGATCCACCAACTATACTGGCACCCCAAAATAAATATTGCTTTGATGTGTTAGACAAAACTGTAACAAGAGATTACTGCTAAAAATAAAGTTAAATTAGTATCAAATCTACCACAGCACAAAATCTGCTCTTCATGCTGGTAAACAGAGGCTCCCTTGGGTGATGTTATAAGCACAAACTACCTACTTTTCAATTTTTTTTAAGAATCCTCTTTAAAGCGGCAAAAGACTTAAACAGGGCCAAACTTCTAGTTTCTTTTTCCTAAACAAAAGCCATGCATGCATAAATGAAGTGAAGTAGAATCATGCCCACTGCTATCCATATCCTGCCTTCATTCTTCCAAACCAATCCTTTCCCAATGTTTTTACACTAAATTCTGGCACATTACTGGAACATAGCAAGGCCAAACACCCATAACTGAAAGCAGAAACATCGCTTTAAAGATGACATTTTGAGACATTGTGTGAAAGAGAAACGTGAAAAATGGATACTGTGCTACTGTCATCACTAGCAAACTAGAAGTTCTTTGGGTACATCTTGAAATTAAGTGATTAGATGTAAGAAAGACAAGGAGGAGAGGCATTGCACTGAGTCCTCTTGACTTCAAAAGATGGCTTACCACTGAAGACAGTCTAATCAGAAAAACAGAATTTGTGAGAACAGGTAACTGGAAACAGCATTGTTATCCTTGATCTCGGTAGTACTTTGTTCATTAACTGCTGGCACAGTGCAATTCACCAGCTGTGTCTATTGACACATAAAACATGCCAAGAAGATTAGGAAGCAAATACTCTATTTGGAGGAGAGATGAAAGGTCAAACCAAACCCACTGCAAAACCAGAGGTTAAACCAAAAAAGGATAACCTCTGAAATAACCAAGTACATTTAGAGTAACCTGTAGAACGCGTCATTCCACAAAGAGGATGTAAGGGAATTGCCCCCACGGCAGAGGAGAAGGAAGTATCATAAAGCCGTAAAGGAAAGGTGGGAGGACTGGGTCTGTTACGAGTACCACAAACACAGAAACACCAACTTGCCTCAAGAGCAAAAACACAGAGGCACAAAAGGCATTACAGGCAGCCAACAGTCTGTCCTTGTGAGCCGCAAATTCAATACATGAAATTTCAGGGAAAACCTGGAAGTAACAACAGAAACAAATTATAGAAATTTCTTTGAAGTTAAAAACAAAACAAACAAGCAAAAAATATAAACATCAGCACCCTAGGAAATAATTAAGTCTTGAAAAACAACGCTATCAAAACTTGGAAGTTTTTAAGGCCTAAAAATTTAAGTACTTATTTTTGGATCAGGGTAGAGGGGAAGTCTATAAAATTTGACTCTGGCTCAAATCACGTGCTTAGTAATCAGAGGTAATGAAGAGAAACCAAATTAAACCAGAAGCTATATGGCAGTAAAGTTTTCAGAAGAGAGACTTGGATTAATATCGGGTTTGCTAAAGAGAAGGCAATATCTGGTACTTGGGGAAAAAAATCATATACAGAACAAAATGACTTGTAGGAACAATTCTCTCCTGGCACCAGAATGGATTAAATTATTTAATAAATTTAAAACAAAATAAATAAAAATCTTCTCATTTCTTCCAAAGAATACTACATATACAACTAAAATAATTCTGCTGTTTATGTCATTATCAAGAGCGTTGTGTCCCAGATAACACATCAACCACAGGTGACATTAATCAAACAATGCAAAAATTGAATTGCCAAGATGCTCTGTGGGTGCATTTTAACCATGTTCACAGAACTCATAGGCTCTTGCTCTACGATCTTCCTTTAATCATCCAGATGCCCAAGGATAACATCTACCCTCAATGCTGTTTTCATGACTTACTGGTGCTTATAACTAACTACCAGGGATGCCTAATTTTTTAGGCAGACAAGCAAAATATTCTCTCCTAAGAACACTGACTTACGCACGTACTCTTTAGTCTTTTAGTTCAGCAGAACTAGAAAGAGACAATTCATTGCCAGTACAGACAGAAAGGTTTCTGCAGGCTCCTGCGTGAAGCCATTCCATGCCAAGCTCCAAGGTGACCAGAATTTACACAGTGCTTACACGTGTCAGGGAGTGATATTATTACGTGGTTTAACTATTCACAGTAAAACAATTACATACTCCTATCAATATAACTGCATTCTCTCTCTCTTTTGAGGTATTGACAAACTTTCCAACATTGACATGAATTATAACTTTTCATTACTTGCAGCATTTTTACTTTCACATATCTCTTAACTAGATGTACTTAAAATCAATTCAAATTAAAGATCTTTCAGTTCTTCCTTAGTCTGAGTCTCACTTAACAGATGCACTCACCTGAGATACCTAGAAACTGCCAGCATCTCCATTCAGGTGTAAGCAATTTCTATATTTTGACTACCTCCAGTAAAACCAAAAATTAGACTATTTCTCTTTCTAAAGCTGTCAGCTCAGGGTTTTAACTTCTCCTGCCAGTTCCTATACTTCCCTCTTGCTCTCTGCTTTCTCCATATACTTCTCCCCAGGAAAACACAGTTCCAATGCAACAAGTAGCTCTGCTCTAGTGATGACTCCTCTGTTTGACTGCCAGCTAGTGGTGCCAAGAAAGGGTCTCCTGTTTTCCACTCCAGCACAGCACTTACATGTTGCATTTTGCTGTAGCAGAACCCAGGAAGCCATTACACAGAGTCAGAGGAGGTTTCTTTAAAAAGAAACTGGAAACCAACAAAACGGATGCAGCATATTACCTATCAGTTCTTTATGGATTGAAAAGCATTATTTTGTAGCCAAAACAGAATCACAGAATAATTGTCCTTAGCTACAGTAATTGCCCAGACCATTTCATCTTTGGTATCCCAAGTACATTCTCAGAGGTGTTGCATCAATATAATCAGAAGTAACAAGCAAGATGTTAAGAACATTGATTCACAGAAATCACACTCCAATAACATTTTCTTTGTCCAGCAGCACAAGACCTAAATATGGAAACAAACTTGCTCTTAAGTGTTGAAAGTGGTGTTGAAAGCAAAATAAATTTGCTTTTGAAAGGCAACACATCTTTTCCTTGCTTATCCAAGAATGAAAATTTTCATCTGTAGTTGTGCATGAAGATTTACAAGTGAACCCCTTCTGAAGCCAACTGGCATCTGGGAAAATGCAAGAATATGTGGCAAGTGTTGCAGTGACGCTAATGCCAACTAGATCCTAGAATTAAGTGTGTAGTAGCGAACCTTTCACTCAAATGGAGATAGAGGAGCATGAGAAATGTAAAATACAGTTAGGAAGAAAAAAGACCTGACTTAGCACAAAGCTCTTTACCAACAAGTTTAAAAGTTTCGTCTTGAAAATCACGAGTGCTGATAATCAGCTATAGCAAGGGGAACTGACTATGCTTCCCCAGCCCAGTTCATTCTGTTTAACAGACTCGCGCACTGATGGAAAGACAGCATTTAGATCTTCAAGAGGAGGGGAAACGTACGAGAAACATTATTTCCTAAAATATTCCAATCAAAGCTTTACAGCTGGCAAGCAAGCACGAACCTCTGGAATTGAGCAGAAACACAACTTACCAAAAAAGTATCCGCAGAATGTTCGCGACCAGCAACACCAGGCACACGTAGGTGGAGAAGCCCTCCGCGTTCTGGGTCCGCCGAATGTCCCGGTACTGGGGGATGTAGGGCACGACGCCGCCGAACACCATGGCCCCCGCGGCGCCCCAGGACACCAGCTGCTGCATGGGCACCAGCAGCCACTCCAGGCCCCCCGGCTCCATGCCGGGGACGCGCGGGGAGGCGCTCAGGCTGAGGGATGCCCTCAGGCTGAGGGTGCCCCGCCGCAGCTCTCCGGCCGGGGCCGGCTCTAGCCACGGGCGGGCTCCTGGCCGGGATGCGGCACCATGACTGCGCCCTCTCCCGCGGGGCCCGAACCTGGGGAAAGGGACGGGGCGTGAGTCTGGCTCTGACGAGGGCGGCTCCGGCCGCTGCCAGCCGAGCGCTGCCGAGCCCGGACCACCGCCCAGCCGCGGGCGGGTCGGGGCCGCCCCCGTTCCAGCCCCAGCCCCAGCGTCAGCCGGGCGCTCCACAGGGGAAGCCCGGCCCCAGCACGGCAGCCGCGCCGCTCCATCGCTAAGGAGAGCGGCCAGCGGCCGGGCAGGGCGCGGACACGCGGCTCCGCCGCCATCCCCGCCCGGCCCCCAGGTCGTGTCTCCGAGGGGTCTTCTCCGCCTCCCTCGCCCACCCGCGCCCACCCCTCCGCGCGGACAGGCACGGCCGCCCGCCCCGCACCTGCTCCCCGAGCTCCGGCCGCCGCCGCCGCCTCCATCCCCCGGCGCCGCTCCGCGGGCGGGCAGCGGCGGCCGGGGCGGCTCGTGACGCACCGCGAGCGGCCCCGCCCCCGCCAATGAGCGCTGGGGCCGCCCCTTCCTCTGGCGGGGAGCGGCGGCGGCGGCGGCGGCGGGCGCGGCACCGGGCCCGGGCTCATTCCCTCACTTTCCTCCTTGCGTCTGCTTCCACAGCGCTGCCGCCCGCGGGCGGGACCGGGACACGGCGGGCAGCTCGGCGCCTGAGGCGCGCCTTCTCCTCCGCGGGCTGCGGTGAGCTGCCGCCCCGGGTCCTGCTCCCCAGGAGTTACGGAAAATTCCGTCATGCCTCATAGACAAGGGGGAACGGCCCTAAACTGAAGGGGTGTAGATTTAGATTAGATATAAAGAAGAAATTCTTTACTTTGAGGGTGGTGAGGCACTGGAACAGGTTGCCCAGAGAAGCTGTCCCTGCAAGTTTTCAAGGCCAGGCTGGATGGGGCTCTGAGCAACCTGGTCTGATGAAAGATGTCCAAAGATGTCCAGGGAGGTTGGAACAAATCTTTAAAGTCTTTAAAGTTCCTTCTAACCCAAACCATTCTGTGATTTCTGTGGCTCTCTGAATTGCAGTGGTTGGGGAGGGAAAACGTGCATCTTCTACCCAAAGTAGGGCAGACCCAAAGTGACCAGGGAGTCTCTGCTGCTGCTTGCACTGGGCCAGCAGGGGACAAGTGCTGCCCCCAGATGTGCGGAGAATGTCAGCATGGACACTGCATCCACCTCCTTCAGCCACACTTCCAATCATCCACCATGCATTCAAGTGGCTGCACAGCTGTCCTCAAAGCTTCTTCCTTGGGCTCCCCATAATACTACCCCAGACGTGCTTCCTTCTACCTTGTAAGTGCCCCTGCTGCTCATCCAACAGGTAGGAAATGAGACGGGTTTTCCAGCATCTGAAGGATGTATTATTTTGTGTCGTATAGCAGCAACTGTAAATGGTTTTTGTGAGTCTTAAAGGGGAAAAGGAGCTGAATTAAAAATAGAAATATCTGGTTTGGAACTTCAGAAGCCTTTTGTTTAGTTCCTGCATAGCAACACCTTGCTCAGCTGCAAACATTTCTTCCGCTGGGCAATTCTTGCAGCATATGTGCAATAGATGAACCTGCACATTACCACAGACATTCAAAGACATTCTTGGAGTACCATCACACAAACATCCAAAACAGCCTCCTATGCAGATTAGGTGGCCAGTAATAACATTGGACTTACCTTTCCTACAAGGAAGCATCAGCTACACTACTTGAACAAAGCTCTAGCCCATTACACAGACTTGATAGTTTGATTGCTGACATTAAAAATACATAGTGGATGTTTTGAATTCTGATGTTTGGATGAGGATCCTGAAGTTCCTTATTTCCTTGCATCTGACTCAGAGAGAGTATAACAATCCCATTGTGTATAAACTGCATTATTTTAAACATATTTTATTATTTAATGGCTCACATTTCACATATCACTTACGCATTATCATTAGGCAATTATGCCAACGTCTTTACACACTTTCCTTGGAGCCCTTAGCACAGTAGTTTTCCTTAAGCGCAATGGTTCTAAACAAACCTCAAGCTGAAAATAGGAGTAGCCCAGATTAGAAAGCCAATTTTTGTTCCTGTAAATACAAGTATTTTGAGAAATCATTAAGAAATGATCTTGAGAAAATATGTATTTTGAAGTAATGGTTACCTAAGTAGAAGAAACTGCCCAAGCTGGCACCAGATCTCCAGGTTAGCTTCTAGAATTATTCCAGTGCTCTTAAGTCCACGCAATAACAATTTGTATATGCTATTAAGATTCTAAAATACTCAACTGGAAACAGACAACTGTCTAAACTTAGGTGGTTCTCCCTTACTCTAAACTGTAAGGGTAAAAACTGTGAATTACAGCACGTTGCCGTGTGAACACAATTCAGTTCTGGTCACTGAAAAACATCCAGGTTGTTCAGGAGTTAATCCATGGATTAAACTGACCAGTGATACCAGATACTGGGTAGGAGGAGGAATGACAGATTGGCTGAACTCCTCGGGCTGAGCAGCTGCCAGCATCAGGGAGGGACCCTTCAGGTCTCGGGATATGCTAAAAAGCCAGGCTCAGGTTTTTTGCTAGTGGTACCGTCCTGAGGTGCTTGCTGCCTCCAGCATAGCATCCTGCCTGGCACAGGAACATCCAACCACAGCAGACACAGCAAGACTCCAGTAAGAGAGTGTGCTGGAAGAAATTTATCTAAACCTGGGGTGATAACAGGTGATTGGAGAGAGCCTTGCATCATCAAGGAAAAGTTCTGCAACCTGCAGGTCTGAATGCAGTCACACAAGAATGAGCCTTGTGAGACTTCATATCAAAGCAGGTTTCTTTCTCTGGGAGATAGTAACTGAGAGGGGGCTCAGAAGGACCGCTCTCCTGGTGTATAAGCAGAGCCAACCCTAGAAACTACAGCTTCACTGCCAGACAGCAATCCTCTGTTTCAAGTGAGGAGAAAAGGAACAGGTGCATTATTTTTTCACAGACTAGCAAGATTCCCCCATTAGGAAAAAAACTAATTATTTGCTAGAACTACATTACCCATTCAGAAAACAGAAGCAAAGTCTCACACCTGATCTTTGAAGACTAAATTAATCTTTTTAGGACATCTGCTGTAGGAGAATTGAAATTGATTATGTAAGCAGCTCTAGCCACCTAGTTATGAACTAGCTTCTAGCAGTTAATGTTTTAGTGACAACGTAGTCCCCAAACCTCCAAACATAACAAGAACTTTGATTTACTTTAGATTAAGAAATCTGATAAGAAATGTTCCTGTAGTATCTTTGGATATGGTTTAAGCAAGCTGAAAATGGTGGACTGGACAAACATGGGATGTTTTCAAAGGGATTTTAACTTTGATGCTGGTAGAGGTAGTAAAAATTACTGTATAAGGTTTAGTTTTTGCAAATAGGTCCACTGGCTTTTAAAAAGTAAGCAGAGCCCCATTTCTACAGTTGCCTCCTTACAGCCATATTCCTATCAGGACGACACTGGGACCAACAGGACACAGGAATGAACCACCCAATGGACCAGTTTCATGGCAAGCCTCAGCCACCTCTTTGCAGTTTTTTACAGGAAGAGGAGGAGAACTGTTGGTTCTTCACTTGTAGTTACTGCAGTACCAAAAATAGCAGACTGCTGCAAGTCTCCCAGCCAGTCTGTTGTTCTGTCAATTGATTTTGAAAGATGAGTATTAAAATTATTTTATATTCTACATTAGAGAAATGCTGTTGCACAGAAGCAAGCATATGAAGTCCCTGCAAGACCCTGCCAAAGTGCAGATAAGCTCCAAGTTACTTCTTGAGCACATTGCACAATAAATATTGTCATAAGGGTAAAGTGAATCCCTGTGGTTTCAATTTCCGTTCCCAAGGAAGCCAAGTTCCCTTCAATTATCACATTATATCAGCCATGGGGAGATTAAAAATAAATATTCACTATACTGTTCGTGAAACAAGTCAATGGGTCTTAAGTGTCTTGAAATTGGCAATTCCTACCATAATGTATTATCACTACATCAGCTGTCCTCTCCATTTTTTGATTTTTTTTAAAGCAACCCTGCTGCAACTGGTGGCAGAAGCTATCTCCTGGTCCCACCTAGCACTGATGAGCCCCTGTTTTGGCAGCTGATGGACAGAATCAAGCCAGAGTTAATAGGAGATACAGCACATCTTCACCACTCTTCCTTTCTCCTTCTGTGCTGGTCTTTGCAAACAGAACAGTGAATATCAGCATGAGTGGAACACCCTCTGCACTTCCAAGGAGGAGCTCTGACAAACATGCCCAAGCCTACAAGCCCATCCCTGAGCAGTAGTCACATGCTTTGTACTGGGAAGCAGGAACCAGCATCATGGAAGTTGATGATTAGACTCCTCTCTGTACTTGGACTGCTACCATCTCCACAGCCAAATGGAGAAAAAGCCCTAAAGCAAACATTCCAGAGCAGGAATCAACCTGACAGCTGGCAGAGATACACGCACCCTTCTTCAAACCATTACAGCTTTGTAAACAATGGGCAAAGTTCAGAATGGGGAAATAAACAAACAGCAGTCCTGGTTCAACTTCTTACCTGTGTAGCTTACTCAGGTAAGAAGCTGAACCAGGACTGCTTAACCCACAGCTTGCTCTTCTGTCAAACAGGTCCAGCTGGCTCCAATTATTTCTTCCCCACCTGCACTTGGGATGCCTTTGGAGTGTCCCATGGCCTCAAGGTCACCTCAGCTGTTGGCTGCAGCAGAGGAGTCCATAGGCAGCTCCCAATCCACCTGCATATCCTTGCTTGTGTCCAACAATGCAGCCAGAAGTTCTCACCTCAACAACCTTCAGGAGTAGAGCTGCTTCCTCCTAAGAAAATATGTAATAGAGAGAGGTCTCCACAGATGGAATCTGCACAGTGTGCCATGGGAAAGCACTATGCAAGCTCCATTCATTGTGGATCCAGTGTATGGGGCTCAGTATCAGAAGGGACAGATTCCTCTTTCTATTCCATCTTACCAAAATGGAATTGGCTATTTTATTAAGCTGGTTTTTGTTGGGCCTTTCTTGATATGATGCAGAAAGAGTTCTGCACCATCTCCCTCTCTCATGCACTTTGCTCCTCCCTGGCAAAATGCTCACTGATTACAGGATCAATTCTTGTGTTCCACAAGAAGCTGCTGATACCTGAGAGTGAGCTGGGAAAGAAGGAGTGTAGTGGGTTGATCCTAGGCAGCAGTGAAGCCCCCACTGCCACTGGCTCACTTGCTCCTTCCTGCAGGATGAGGCAGAGAATCAGCAGGGTTGAAGCTGTGGGAAAAATACCTATGGGTTAACATAAAAGTCTTGTAGTGAATAAAAAGAACATAAATAAGTGATGCAAAGGCAACCACTCACCACCTCCCACCAACAGTCTGGTGCCCAGCCAGTCTTGGAGCAAGAGCTACGCTGGAAGGAATTTCCTGCCCGCAGCCTGGTTTTGTTGCTGAGTGTCATGCTATGGGTCCAGCTTGTCCCTTTTATCACCTGAGTCAGCTGTCCTGGCTGCTTCCCCTCTCAGCTTCTTGTGCACCCCCAGCCTGTTTGCTGGGGGTGGGGAGGGCAGAGTGAGAAACAGAGGCGGCCTTGATGCTGTGCAAGCACAGTTCAGTGATGGCTAAAACACTGGAGTGCTGCCAGCACTGTTTTGGTTACAAACACGACACCCTAGGGCCACTGTGGAAGAAGCTGCCTCCGTCTTAGCCAGAGCCACCACAAGGCATGAAATGCAATTTGGGAGATCCTCAAGCTTGTTCCCTCACTGAACAAGTGAGGGTGCAAATGCAGTGTCCAAAGCGTCAGGAGAACTATCACTAGGCTGCTCTGACTCACTTTATCTCCGCTGTGGAGGAAGTAAGAAGCAGAGAGAGAAAAGAAAAATTACAGAGAAACTACAGTTTCATCATGATTCAAAATACCACCAGATGACCTGGAGTCAGTAGCATTACAGCACTCAAACTGTTTTTTCTTTCTTTGTTCTAGGACAAGGACAAAGTGCTCCTGGTGGCATTTGCACACTGTAGCACACACCTGGCTTGTTTCAGTTAGATCAGCTCAACATCTCTAGTACACTTAAGAACAGAACAAAACTAAATTTATGCTCTCCTTACCATGAGCAAAGAGTGCAGAATGGAATAAAAAAAGACAAACTCAAAGACCAACTTTATTGCAAGAGTGATACTTGAGTGGAAGACAATTTAGACGAGACAGATACAAACACTGCAGACTGATTTTTCTGAAACCCCAATGAGCTGCAGTTACAGGTGCTTTTGATTAACACAGCATCTATCCCAGAGAGAAAACTACCATTCTCATGTGTCCTCTGAGCTGCTCTGGCCAGCCCCAAAAGTGGGAGCAGCCTTGGGGGCCCATGCCACCGCACCTCTTCCCCAAATCTCCAGTGCTCTTCTGCTCAGCTGACGCTCATGCTACCTATGCTGGCAGTGTCCCTTGGCACCCTCTGGCCATAATTTCTATGCCCTTGTAATTTTAGATGCCTTTTGCCAGGCATTCTTGGAATATGTACCCAAATGTCTCCTGCTGGCAAGCTCCATGTGGAACACTAAATGGAGCTGAGGTGGGAGGGCCTACTACATTACCCAAGCTGCATAAAATACCTGTCATAACTCTTAGCACCTCCGCTCTGCCACAAATGTCCTACACAAACAGGCAGGCCACTGCCAGTCAAGGTTTCAGTCTTAAGAGCATATTTGCAAAAGATCTTTGTTTCAGATGAGAAAGGGCAAGCTTTTTCTCACAACAACCAAAAAAAAAAGGCAAAAAGCCAAAGACTCAGATTACCACACTCTTGGCTTTTTTTATTACTGTCATTGCTCACTGACCCACATCTTGCTGTTAGGGCATGTGTCCTACACCCAGTGTTCTGCAGTGTTACTACCCATATTTGCCCAAATCAACTCACGTTTTATGCAACTATACTAAGTGCTTTCCACTAATTCAAGGTGAATTTAAACTGCCTATACCAGGGAAACTTCAGTTGCCTCCTCTGGGAAAAGATGTGCCTGAAGCTGCAGGGAAACATTAGCATGACTGCAGTTTGGTCACAGGAAACTTTACTCACAGTTCTTTACGCCTTCTGGAAATGCAAAATGGTCATTTTCCAATTAACCACTCCCTCCTTTGCCCAGCTTCCAGCCCCTTCAGCACAGGCTCTCTTGATCAAATATTTTAGAAAAATACTCTTTCCATCACGCACCGCAGCACATGCCATGTTTAGTATCTGTGCACAAAATGTGCATTCTGCTCTGGACCACGAGGTCCCTGGAAGAGAGCCACACCAGGCTGTGAGATCTGAACATGTGAGATTAGCTGCCTGTCCTTCTGCCTCAGGGGCTGCCCGTCCTGCCCTCATAGCAGAGCCTTGCCTGTCACACACAGCGTTTTCTTCCAGAAGGCTCCACTGTGCATGTGGTAGGAGGAAGGCCATGGGATGTTTTGAGCACAACCCCCCAGATGCAGTGGATACTCCTTCACCCTCACCATCCAAAGGCAATGGAACAAGGGCTGGAGCAGAAAAAAGCATGGGAAGCAACATGTCTTAGCAGCCATGTCCAGGAAACATAGCTGGAGATTTCTGGATCACCACATAATAATTCAGTCAACAGCAGTGGGTGGGTGATTTCACAGAGCCATGAATTACACACAGCTCTTCACAGAGCCAAAGGATGCCACCACCACCCACCACACCAGCCTCCACAGTCACCTTTCTGCTGATCCTGCATTTATTCCAGTATAAAACACAGGGAAAATTACACTCTGTGTTCTGTTACAGCTGCTTAGCAATACATGATGCCCAAGCACACACTGAACTTCTGATCAAGATTATCCTTAACCCTGTTAGTTTTCTTTATGAAGAAACTTGCAGAAAAGGGCTGACAGAAAAAAAAATCACAAAAAGGGGATTTGTGAGCAGCAGTTCCAAAACAGAACACTTTTATTAAAGGCAGAGCACCTTCATCAGGGATCAGGTTTCCCAATGGCTGGAATTACCCTTTTCTCTTCAAAGATACAGAACGTGAAATTTGAACCATGAGCAAACACCCAGGCTTTAATATTCACCTCAAATGACTTTGTCTTTCAAAGAAGCACCAGCTGTCACACACCACTGACCCAAATGCCTTTTCTCCTGCCTGAGGCATTTGCATTTTGCTCACCACGTCTTTCCATGCTTTTAAATAACAACTTGTTTGTCTACTGCTGTTACCATATGAAAGAAAAGTGATGCCTTCACCAGGAAGTACTCCAGTGGAGCAAGCTTTCAGTGAACTGCATTATGCTGAATCAAAAGATCAGGGGAATGTTAAAATTTGCTACAAGAACCATTTGGGATTGCTGCATATTAAAAGCTGATGACCTAGCAAAGCCAGATGTTGTTTTCTGCACATTGTGTCCCTCTGAATCATGACTGCAAAGTGACACAAGAGAAGCTACCTGGGAGGGAAGGACCAGGCACAGGATGACTCAAAGACCCAGCCCAACAATTTGTTAGCAAAAATACCGTGATTGTGGTGCAAGCACTAACTTGTACCTAGCCCTTTTCTCTTCAGAGAAAATTTTTAATATTGGCCATGCCTCTGCCAGGAAGGAACAAAAGCAAACCCACAAAATTTGCAGTGCCATTTGCATCCTGCCTTCTGATCTGCAGCCAAACAAGCTGTCATGTTGGCCCAGGAGCACTTGCCTACTTGTCTTCTTCCAGGACTAAATTTCTTGTTTTCTTTCTTACCACACATGTAATATTCAGCTTCTCTTTGAGATGTCCTCTCTCTGACCTCACCTCCATTCCAGAGTAATCCTGAGCCAGATGTGCTTGGAGTATGTGACCAGAGCATTCCTTACCCCTTTTATAATAAACCTTATTTGTCAGCAAAGAGGAGGGAAAGAGACTCTATGTAACATCCAAACAGCAAGAGTAATGCATTTCTACAGCAGCCCTTCTATCTCACCACATCACAGGCTTTTACAGCATGGCAGTGAACTTGGAGCCTAGGTCCTATAAATGTTTAATCATGCTTTTATATCCTATCCTGCTACCCTGACTTCTCCTTCCAGCAGTGGAGGGACTGGAATTTCCCTAGGAAAGAGCAAGCAAAACATGCTTTGGAGACCATTTCAGAACTCTGTGAAGAGTTCACAGCACAGGTCTGCAATACTGAAATAGGATGGAACCAGATGGCACCTCAGCCTCGAGGTCACCCTATTTTTTATTTTTACTTCATGTTCTTCATACCAAGAAGACATATATAGACTGAAAGTGACTAAAGTCTAAGCTTTTTACTGAAAGAAAGTAGCATAGAGCATATTTTGGCATGGAAAAGGAATTTATGTTGTCAAATCATCTCTTTTGCTCCTTTCTCAAACCTCCTCAGGACCTGTTTTTGTACTCATTGCCAAAATGAACTTCTTGTTATCCTTTTAGTAAATTAAGCATTCTTATTGCAGTAAATACTCTTATGAGCACTAGTGGTTCACTGGTTCTCAGCTAGCCCTCTGTTTTTGAAACAAAACAAAACCAAAGGGGTTTTGCTCAGCTTCCCTTAGCCCATGGGTACATGCCCTACATGGACTATGCTTTTAAAATATGGCTCATCTTACATCCCCAGGTTTCAGACCCTGGAAATGTATGCAACAGCTCAATTCTGAACTTCTAAGTCCTCTGAGAAGGGGGAGACCAGAGGACAGTAGGGCAAAACCAAGCATGCTGGTTCTATTATAAGTAAATTCATTGTTAAGCAAAGTCTGTTTGGTCTTGCCATTTGTCTCTTCTATTCTTAGGCTTTCTGAGCTTTGGAACTTTTCCATGTCCACTTTTAGCTTTAAAGACACTTCCATTTTTATTTCATAAGCCCAGCTGTGCACTATTGGCCCACTTCACCTCCAGATCTGAACTAAGAGGGCCATTCACATCAGCTGCTGAGCTCACAAAGTAAAAGAAACAAGACTTTTGAAGAGGGAAATGCATGGTGAAATATGTTTCAGTCTCTTTCACACTTTTAATTGCTTGTCCTTCACTGCTGTGCCAGCTGGGTATTTTGTTGTTGTTGTTTTGACCACACTGACCTACCTCACAAAAATGAGGAGCTTTTTACAGAAAGCCTTTGTCAAATCATGCTTGTTTTCAGTTGAACTCTAACCTGGCCATTGCTAAAATGTGGCACTACAAAGATGTAGTGGGATTTCTGCAAACTGATTGGCTGTATAATGCTTGCTCCTCTGCATTTCCAGCTGGTTCTTTATCCTTGCAAGCTCTTCACTACAAATAGGACTCTATGGCTTTGTTCAAGATAACTGGGCACAAGCAGACAGAGCCACTTCAACTGCCTCTGGGGCAAAATACTGCTGCGCGAGAGAGAAGCTTTTGTAGCTCTTCTGGAAGGAGGGAAAACCAGGAAGACTATGTCTGTTATCAAAAGTAAAAATGCAAAAATATTACAGCTCTACTATCTAGCCTTAAAGGAAAGAAGATATATTATCAACAAATAAACAGATAAGAAGCACCAATTTCTACTTATTACTTATGCAACAGAACAAGAAGGCTGTATGGTTGAAGCTAGTGGCTACATACAAAGGCAAACCCTATCTACATGCATAATATTGTTAAAATTGTTTTATCTAGAAGATTTCTAGAGCAGTAACACTGCTAGAACACTCAAGCTTTGCAAAACATGCTTGATTTTTCTTTCTACAACGAGGACAACCTTAAGAGTGGGAACATAAGACTGCACAGAAAAGCCACAATTATGGGAAGCAGGTAGCAATGCAGAGGTTCGCTTTGATGCTAGAATTTCACCTCAGAGATTAACACACCCTCTCAAATGAGGTGGGGAAGGTCAAGAAGGAAAACAATTAAGTTTATTAAGAAAGATTCTAAGTGGTAGGCTTACAGCAACTGAAATCATTCATAACTCAGAAATTTCTTGTGAATGAAGACATACTTGGCATACCTAGCATATGTAATTACTCAAAGTAATTGACTAAGGTAATTTATTGCCCAGCAGTGATATGCTCCTAACCACACAGACACAGTAAACTGAAAACGTCTTCATTTACATGAGGCAACAGTCCCAGCATCCAGAAGAAAGACACCTCTCTAATAGCTGCACCAGCAGCTTTTTACGCTCTGCAGCCCAAAAGCCAGGGATGACCTAGATGCTGGTGCTGCCAGAGGCACCGTGCGACTCTTGCTGATGCCTTTGGTGTTGGCTCGGCTCGACACTGCAGCGCAAGGAACTTCAACCACCACGCTATTTTTACCACTTCATCTCCCAAAACAAATTTACACGGGGAAAAAAGAAGCAAACCTTTTGAAAAAAGAAATTGCAAGATTATCTCTTAAGATCAAAACTCGGCATCCTTATTTAGTTACTGCCGTGCGGAATGACAATTTCTTCGGCAAATAAAGAACTGGTAGCTGAGGCTGTCTCGGCTCCCTGCGGAGCGCTGCGGGCGGGGCCGTGCGCTCGCTGCCCGCCCCGCCGCGCCCGTGGAGGCGGGCGGAGAGGCGGAGCTGGGCCGGGGCCAGGCGGGGACCGGGGTCGGAGCCGAGCCGGGGCCGGAGCCGGAGCCGGAGCCGGAGCCGATGGCGGCTGCCGACCCGCCGGGAGCCGTGGAGCTGCCGCAGCTGGTGAGCGGGGCTGGCTCCGGGGCGGGGAGCGGGCCGGATGCCCCGGCTGCGGGGCTCCTATACGGCCGGGGCCCTGCCTTCTGCTTCCCCTGTGTTTATTTCCCCTCTCCCCTCGCAGGCGGAAAATCTGCTCTGCCGGCTGCAGGAGAATTTTCAGGCGCTGACGGAAAAGCTGACGCTGAGAAATATCCTCTTTGGAACGTGGGGTACCCGCGGCTGGATTTCGGATCCCGTGGCTAGGGCCCCCTGCGCGCTGATGGGTGCGGGCGGGGTCTTTACTTCTAACAGCGAGATGGGTTTCTGTCTTGAACAACAAATTAGCGTGTTATTAGTGACGTGACTAAACACCTATGACGCAAAGGCAGCTGACTTCCCCCACAGCCTGCTTATATATCCCTTTTTCTAAGAAGGAAATCCTAAAATAATGTTTCACTACAACTAGTAAAGTAGTCTCTGTGCAGCAATTCTGACTTTCAAATAAAATAAGCATCGAATTATGTGTAAAGATTCTGAAGGTGCATTTAAAAAAATCATCCATCTCCAAAAATGTAACTTAAATGAGCCACAGTTTAAAAGCAGCTGTTGGCCTGAGCATGACAAGGTGAGCCCTCAAAAGGAGAAAATCAAAAGGGGCTCTGAGCTCTCTTATTGCACGTGCTTAGAGAAACTACCTCTGCTTTCTGAAGCTTTTTTTTTTTCCCCCCAGAAACTTGACCTTTTAGGAAGCAGCTGCTTCCTTAATAATATTTGAGTAGCAATCATATTCTGCTTGTGTAGGTTAACTGATGGTATCACCTAAAATAGTTCCTCAGAAAGAAAACAATCTCTTACACAGTTCATGAGTACTCATGAGTATTTGCAAAGGCTTTTGATACTAAGAATTTGAATGCTTATCTGTTGTAAGAGCACGTGGGATTGTGTTCTAACAATACCACCTTGTGCATACTTCATCTTGCATTAAACATGGACAAGTAAAAGGCTGACACACCCGGAAGAAAGCTGCTTGTTCTTCTTACAGAAGAAAAAAAAAATCTGTAAAATTGTATAACTCTTATTTATAAATAAGTTATCTTTAACTTTTTACTGGAAGAAATGGGCGAGCGCATCAATGACCTTGAGAAGCATGTTGCTGACCTGATGACAGAGGCTGGGGTAGAAAACAGCAATGAAGAGTTGGGAGTAAAGACGTTTACTTAAGTTTTTCTGTGTTTTATACATTTCCACTTAGTTTCAAGTGATGGGCAAGTAATGAATGGTGCTCACATATTTAGTATACCTGCATTCTCTTGGATTTGAAAGTGTACATTTTAAAACCATATTTAATATACCTTGAATTTTTTTTTTGCCAAGAGGCAAAGAATGCAACCACTTTTACAAAAGAAAAACTGCATCTTGCCGCCTCTGTTCCAGCTGGGTGCCATATACAGTGGGGTAGTGCTAACTCACCCCAAGTGTGTGAACTGAGGCTGTCCATTCAGTGAAATGTGTGTGGTTCAAAGTGCTCCTGCCCACCATTCGTGTCCCTCAGGTATGCTAACCTAGCTGAGGATTCTCACTGGTATAAATTTATGTACCTCTGCTTTTAAACTTGCTACAGCTTCCCAGTGTGGCTTGGAGCACACCTCTCACATGCACTCACCCCAAACACAGCAGTAAATTATAGTCAACCGCTTTCTAATATAAAATCGTGCTACATTTCAGGATTGTGTTCTGGATTTTATATCCATCTGTTGCACATGCCAGCCCCTCCCTGATGGATGCCTGGCTCTGTGTTCTAAGTATTTAAAAGGCAGCACTGCTTCCATGTTCTGAGGATGTTGTTGGACAAGTGATGTTGTCTTCCTGTTGTTGCACACTTTCCTTTTCTCCAAATTGAGACACATCCATTATTCTTGTCATTGGAACTTCTTACCCAGTGAAAGACAGGAATGTCTGTAAATATTCTGAAGAAATTTAGGTATCTATTCATTCTGATGCCTTTTGCACAAGGTACGCAATAATTTTCAGAAATGCAAAGACAACCCACAGAGATGTATTTAAGTGTACAGAGATCTTCCTATCTCCATGCTGAATCACATTCATGAATAAATCACTAACCTACTTATTCACTGTATCTTTGCAGCACTGAAATGAGGATGTGTTCAAGGAAGACTAAAGGCAGAACAGCATAGCACTGACTCAGAAATTTTACAGTCAAGTGTCACACTGACAAAAAAATGTTAAAAATGTTGCATCATGTTGTAACAGAACCTTCAAAAAAATTTTAAACTATTGCCCCAGGAAAAAAAATAGAAAACTGGGTTTCTTCATGTAAGCGAAGCACTGTATTTCCTGGAGCTGAAGAAGAACTGTTAGTTTCAGAGAATGCAAAGCCACTATTTTGGATATATCCTAGTGAACTTACCCAATCCCAAATTGGGTTTTCAATGTATGAAAATGTATTTATTTTACTATTAAAATAATAAGATTTGTTGCCTTTTTATGTTATATATTCTTAGAATAAACCATTCTGTACTAAAAAAATGGCAGCATTTGTAGGCTACAACTACTCAGTTTTTGCTCTTTGCACAAACCCACCGAAAGCTGTGCACAACCAGTGCAGGTAACATCACCCAGGTATTTATATTGTGATAATTTCAGTTCTTTAATGCTAGCTGTTTTGATGAAAACAGTTTATTTAAAGACCTGGAAATAGATTAGGAATTCTACCAAGAATGTCCAGAAGAAATTGCTCGTCACAAAACAGGACATCTGCACTAACTTTGGGGTGGTTGTACACCAAAACATTGGTACTCTTTGCTGGGAAGATTTAGTTTGAAATGCAATGGGAATGTCTTACCATAAATGCAGAAACTGAAGCATTGCCAGATTAACAGGATACCTCAGTTAATGAGGGAGAAGTGCTTCTATTACAGCCTTCACTAATATAAAAAATCATTCCAATTAATGCTTTTATCAGTGTAGACATGCACGTACTGTCAGACTCGGAGGAGGAAAGGTCGGTATGCTGGAGGACAGGCTGGAGAAATGGGCCAACAGGACCTTGATGAAGCTCAAAGTGCCAAGGTGGGCATGTGTGAGGGGCTGGCTGGCACTGCTTTGCAGGAAGGGGGACTGATGGAAAGGCTGAGTGAGTGAGCACGATGCCCAGGCTGCAGCAACTCACTGGTCAGTATCAGCACAAGTGGGGCCAGCAAGTCATTCCCCCGCCATTCACCTCGCTGGGAGACCACATCCACAATATTCTGTCAGTCTGGGGCTCCCCAGTTCAAGAGATTCAGTGGTGTGAGGGAGGTAAAACAGCCACCAACATACAGTGCAGTACAGCAGATCCAAGGTTTGAGAGAAATCTGTTAGTCCAGCCTTAAGAAACGAGCATGGCTTCTTGCTGCAAAGCACAGGGAACACACTTGTTGAAGGTGGCATACACCAGGGTTACGTGACACAAGCTGAAACACAGAATTCCAGCTATATTCAAGGAACACCTTTTTCAACTATGAAGGTGCTCAAACAGCACAACAGGCCTTCCAGAAAGGCTGAGGAATCTCCATCCTTAGAGAACATGGAATCATCACAGTTGGAAGACACCTTGAAGATCATCTAGTCCAACGAAGATACTCAACACTGGACACAATCCTGGGCAACTTGACCGTGTGGAACCTGCTCTGACTGGGAGACTGATGGTTCCTTCCAACATAAACGATTCCACAATCAATAACCACTCTGAACCAGATTAACATCAACAGAAATTGAGACCCTTTTGGTTTACTTCCTTCACATTTTCTAAATCCTCTACAACACACTTGGTACTAGAAGTAAATTCTTTGTCTTGTAACTGAAAAAAATTAAGGTGAGTAAGTGGAACTCACTTTTTTTAAAAAAAACAATAGTATAGTTTTCCCAGATATTTATGTAATAAAAGCTAACAAAACCAGCTGAAACGTTTTTCTGCAAACAGGCTTTTTGTGTACAAAAATATGTAATACGAAAAGGACAACAAAGGAGAAAGTGTTCAAAAAAGAAAACTCCAAAATTCAGCTACAATATTACTGCATTCAAGACTCCAGGCTTTGAGTCTTCTACTTCTCAAACTGAATTCAAATCTTTTAAATAACTCAAATTATGCTCAAAATTCAAGGACTTATGGGTTTTTTTCTTTTAATATACATATATGTACACACATACACAGAAATAAATTTAAGTGGACATAGGATTATGAAAAGAAGGCAGCCCAAAGAAACATCAATATCTGTATTTAGTGGAATAATCTTTCGGTGATACCACCAAGCCTCGGCCTTTGCGGGCTCCTCTATAAACAGTTTCTATAATGTCAATCATCTCCTGCTTATCTTCCATTGCCCAGTTGATCTTGTTGTTATTACCTGTACCTAAATCAATCATGATGTGCTTGTTCCTGTGAAGAGGAAGAACAAAAAAACCAAGTTAATATGGTTTCATAATTCAGAAATAAATCTTATACACCCCCAAATGTTTTGTATGATCAAAGGAAGCCCTTATAAACAGGCTTGCAAAACAAGCATTAAAGGAAGAATATCCACTCCTCTCACTCAGGTTGACATTTCACTGCCAATTTTTAAAGCAAGAATAAAGACTCCAAACACGCCCCCAAAATGGCTACTCAGTGCAATTATCCTTCTGCACATTCCTTATTGTTTGTATTTCTTTCCCACTACTGTCAATCTCCAGAGAGATTTCCATGCTTGTCAGTAGAACATTTTATCTCATTGATGTAGAAACCTTAACTCCAAAAAACCCTTACTACTTTTGATTTTTCTTGAAAGCAAGTTTGGCAAGCTTGACTGCTGTATTATTACAGCATTCTCTACAGGAAATTTTAGATTTAAAACTAAGAACAATGGATAATAAACCCAGTTTCCACCATCACTAATTTGCACTCTATTATCAAACAGTTACCAGGCTAATTGGAAAACAAGCCATTTTCCTGTATAACCAGTTCACTCTTCCGTAAGCAATGAAAACACAGGCATCAGTGTGCTGCTATGCATTTGGAAACCATCTGCTGAGACACCGTATTTGACAAACAGTTTAAATGAGTTACACTCCAAAACCATCACGTACCTGAAGAAAAACATGACAGTACAGGGATCATACAACTCGTACATCTTGTTGAAGTCTGGTACTTCAGTGATGTCCACAAGATAAATAACAGCAAAGTTTTTAACCTAAACAGAAGAAAACAGGAAATAAAAAAGCAGTATGTATTACCAATTAAAAGACATAAGCTTTCATTATTGTAACATTTATTTTCCAAATTATAAAGTCATAAAATCAGAATAAACAGCCTTGCTTTTATTGTTAACCACAACAACCAATTAACATGGAAAATATTTTTCAATGTAGCCAAGAAGCTCATTTCACATCCAGTGTCAACTGGAAAGATACTATGCTAAATCAACATCCAGAGAAACAAATGGCCTTTATATAGAACTGAGAACTCACAGTGACATGCACAGCTCTAAACAAGTAGAGTAACTGCTTTGTGCAAGCCAAGCTGACACATTTTGCCTCTGTCATCAGCTGCTTCTGCACTTCAGAAAATTAATGATCTACAATGTCCTGGTGCCTGCCTCCAAGCATTTTTCCCTCTCTATAACATTCAATTTGTCTAACAAGACTCATTAAATGAAAAGGAAACTTGTAATTTAATTCTGGTAGCTTTTTTTGAGAGGTGCAAAGATAAAACTTAGAAGTGTAATTGCTAAAGAAATAAGACCTTGATGAGAAGCTATTGGCTGGACAATTCTGGTAAAACTGGTTTTCATTTTGCAGAGTTACTCAGATGCAAAAGAATCCCTCCCCTCTAGTGTCACCGTCAATGCCTTCATTCCTGCAAGAAAACCAGGTCACATTTTTGTTTCCTAGATGTAGCATACTTGTCATTAAGTGGAATTAGGGGAAGTTTTGGTTTCTAAACTTAGCTGGTAAGTCCACAGATATAGCACACTCACACACATTACATTCTAAATCAGAAGTCACCCAAATTACACAAACATTTAACTGTAAGATATTCTCAAATGCTCATGCACTACACCAGGAGTGCACAATTGTGCCTCCCCATCCTCAGTTACCTGCTAACACAATTTTGCTCCCTCCCATTTGACTGCCCAGAATTACCAGCCAGAGGTGGTCTAAAATCCATGACAAACTCGCTGTTCATGACAGTACTTCCCACTTGTTAATTTTGATATAAAAACTCTGCTACAATGAGTATAATACCTGCCTGAGGGAACAATATTTTATTTTAGTTCACAGAGAAGGATTAGTTTGTATGAGATAAATGTGATATATTGTGTAGCCTGTATGCAGACATCCTTAACTTTACTGAGAAAGTATGGAGACATTTATTTACCAAAAAACCTCAGAAACACAGAGTAAATAAATTTTTATGGACTTCTGCTTCAAGACAGTTTCAAAATGATTAAAAGTAAGAACATTTCAAGAATGTCAGTAAGTGTTACTAGCAAAAAAGGTAAAATCTCTTCTAGAGCGAAACAGCATTTAAAGTTTTTACTGTGCTTTTATGGAGCCAGTTATAGTCCTAGATTCAGTCAATATTCTAAAGAAAACATCCCATTTAAGCCATGTTCTAAATCAGGCAAGAGGTAAAGCCTTTGTAAACTAAAATAGTTATAGTATCAAAGCTTCTGAAGGGATCCTTCACATCCATTCCAATTTTACATTAAAGACTTCTAAGAACCTTATTGGGGTGTTCAGAGTCAACACAATTTAGCCAAGAAGTGACTGAGGCTACTCCCTGGTGAGCCCTGGCAGGCAAAGGATAGTTGTGGGGGGGTTGGTCCTTTTTTTAGAAAACAAAACAGGAGCCATTTTCATTTTATCCTATCACTACTTCTTCCATCCTGCTGGCATTTTTAGCATCAACAGCACACCTTCATCATGTGGGGAAATTTCTACAACACATTCAGCAATTTTGACAGCGCACACCATCTTTGAACAATTTAATTTGGAGGTTGGAAAATTATTTTAGGATAAACCTAGCATTAATAAAACATTCTTAGGACCTGTTTTGTTTGGTGAAAAATTAGGATATCTACATGTTGCCCCAGAATACCACTCCGAAAGCACTCCTAAACCAAAATTTTACTTCCAAGAACCCTGTACTCCAGATAGTACTGCAACAAAAAAAAACCTTTTAAAGTTAGTTTGACATTATATGCATTTAATTTATTTGATCTGTTGCAGAACCAGAAATGCTTGTCACTAGCAGTGTCATCAACAGCCTAGGATTTCATACAAGAGAAACAGACTATACAAGTCCTAATTTGTTATATAAATCTTACTAAGAAGGACTGGATCACTCAAACCATCTTTGCACAGCACATGTGCAAGTCATCACATGAATCCAAGAATCCAAGCATCCAAGACATTAATTAAATCTTCCTTCTCTCTGACCAGCTTTTATAGAAGTGAAACGGATGACAGTCGCCTGCTGAAAAGCTCATATTAAGTCTAAAGCAGACCTTAAAGCTGGACTCAGATTTGAATTCAAACTTTAACAGTGGATCTATTCTTTACCCCTCGCTTTTCTAATTTCAAATTTGGCAAGATCACCACTCCAAAATGAGTTAGCTTGCGAGCACATTGAATTGAGGGTGTGCTTTGAGTTTGGACACTAGCTGCCAAGGACAGCAGCAGGAGATTGGGATTCAGGCCTAAGGAGGGACTAAACACATGGAGAGGGTGATGCAGAAGAACTGCAGTGGCCTATTTAATGTTTAGGGGCTGGGCAATTTAATCTGCCAGGCTGGGCAAGCTTGTCACCAAGAGACATCTCATTTCAACATGAGACAAGCCTTGCAGAGACTCCAATGTCTCTTTTTGCACAGTATTGACCAGTTTTAGAGCCTGAAGAAGCAGTTCCTGTCTCAGACACAATATTGGAGCCAAGACAGCAGCAGTACAGAGCAGCATCTGAGCTGGCTTCACACACAGCCAGCTCTAATTCACAAAGCTTTAGCTCAGGCTTTGATTTAAGCAAACACAGTGGAAGTATTTATGGATTCAGACTGCTATGGATGTGCATGGTTTGTGGAGACAAACCAAAGCTTGACCTCTCCCTGTTGGGACGTGAATTCATTGCTCAGACAGAGCTGTCAGTTGAAAGCCTGTACAAAACCAGCTTTGCTACCCTGTCAAGGCAGTGGTTGCTAACGAGTTTTCTTTCTGACTTGTGGGTTGTAACTGAGGATATAGTATGGACACTCAGAACAAGAATAAAATACAACTCTAAACAAGCAAACCCCACTAAATACAAAGCAGTTGCAGTAGTTACAAGGGAGACTACACTGAGTTTGTTAATATAAACCAAAATTTTACTGTACAGACAATATGAAAAAAAAAACCTTGTAGTATTTTAGAAGTTGAACACACAATAACACAAGTTTATTCTGGAAGTGCTTAACCTCATAACATACACTAAATACAGTAAATTTGTTGCAGTAAGTCAACTGCTTTCTGAAGAAAAATAAAATCAAAAGTTTAGTGAGAGACCTACTTCTGGGCAGCACCTAACTTGTGCAATAACTGAAGACAAAAGCATTTTCAGAGACAGGTATTAACTATTTCTGACACTCCTGACTACCCTTATCTGTCTTTCAATTCAAAACTTTCTCTGCCTTAGCTCCAAGGCTGTTGGAGCTGCTCTTCATGGGGACAGGGCGGAGTAGGAAACCTAGGTCAAACAGCAGCATGGATTCAGAATTTTATGACTTGCTTTCACAAGTTGGGCTTCAATTTTGCTGCTTGTTTTCCCCCTTCCCCCCAATGATGGGAGCTTCATAAATCAGTCTAACCAATCTACATTGCTGAACACACATGTAAAAAACCTAGAAGTACATTATAGCCCGGCCACAGTTACAAGCTGTTTTAATACTTCACAGGACTGTATCTGCCCAAGGACTGCTATGAAACCTTTACACTGAATGGCTCAAGACTATAAAGCAGTGGAATCTACAGGGCTTTTAACATCTGATAAAGATTCTGTATCCTGTCTTCATGAAGATCACACACTTTGCTAGTAAACAAGAAACACAGATGCAGAAAAAATCATATGCCATAAGACTCATTTGTCCTCTGAAGTTCTCCTCCCTTTCTTGATTAACAATATCCTTTTAAAAAATAAATAAATAAATTAGTTCCTACAACATGAGATTGACACAGAAACATGACTAATGACTAGGATGAATGACAAAAATTGTGACATTTCTTGAAATTTCTGTCAGAGGTAAGTAATACATTTTTTTCAGTTTTTAAGATTTCAGCTGCCTTTGAAAAGCAAACTTTACAGCCCAAACACCTAAGGAAATCTGAAACAAGATCCAGATTCCATCTTCTCATCTTCCTAACCAGTTTCTAGACAGTTTTTTTTTTCTGTTTAGAAGAACAGAACACTACTTTCTGGACAAGAAACTCACTGGAAAAAAATACAGGAACTGAGACTACCTTTTGCAAGAAATTACTCGAATTGAAGGTGGCTAGCAGACTTGCATTACTGAACTGAACAGAGTAAGTACAAACTTGAAAGTCTGTAGTGGCAATATTTATTTGAATTTTTTTATTGCTAATTATGCTGTAAGTTTAGGTGATAAACTTCCAGGGGAAAAGAGAAAGACATTGCACTGCCAAGAGCAGTGCTTACAGCTAACAATTTTGAAAACTACAGACATCAGTAAATGGATTAACTTTGCTCAGCTTTTAATTACAAACACCTAAAATACCAGCATGCTTTTTTTAATAGCTACCTCTTTCTCTGCCCCACTTTCTTTTCCTCTCTCATCTTTCATGTAACATCAGCAGAAATGCAGAGGCACAACTACTGTTTGAGGAAAAGCCACAACTATTCACACTTCTGATTATGGTTAAATAAATGCAAAACATTTGAAAAATCCTCCCTAAATGCATATTAATCCAATACAACAAGGTGTATTAATTTAGCAAACCAATCCCTGTATTTCAGGGGATAGGTTTTTATGAGTTTCCTTTCAAGAAAAGAAAAAAGTGTCTTTAAGATGAAATTTGTGAAACTCAATTCTTGTTTCAATCAATGTTTGATTGATACCCTGACAAAGAAAAGAAAATCTAACATCTTACAGTTATGATTTGTTTTGACATTCAGTGAAATGCTTCTTTTTCATGTAACACTAGGGAAAAAAAACCAGTCAACTGCAAGTGGAGTACATTTCAGTGAATATAATCTACTTTGTACTTTCATATAGCATTCTAGTTTCTTTTTCCACAAAAGGATTCAAACAGAAAAAAAAAAAAAACAACCTTTTTTCCTATCATACGGTACAGATAAATATCACTGCTACCCAAAAACATGCTGCAGTCTAAAATAATATTGCACCAGGGTAACAAATGTGAAATATGGCCACATTGCCTTCAAATGTAGCCGGCAATTATACCACATTAACATTCTTTATTGTTCTCTAGAATAAACACCTGTACAATTGGAACTTTTACTCACTCTTTAAAACAGCAGAGATCCAAACATGGCTTGTAAGCAAGAGGATGAGGTAGGATCTCCCCCTTTAATTTGCCATTTCTGCAGAGGGAGATTTTTAAATAAGAAGTTACTTTGTTCCTTCTTCCCCCAGTCACCCCTAGCTGCCAGCAGGTCTGCCAAATTGCCAAGCATCCTGCCACAAGTCCACACTAACAGTATCTGAGCACAACACTCCCACCAGGCTGGATACAAAACCACTGAATGACAACATGTCACGACTCTTTACTGCATTTTAATATGTCTTAACAAATGGCTGTGGGTATAGATCTTTCATTGTGGGGATTTTCAAGACACAAATTAATTTATTTAAAAAAACTTTAGAAGACAAAGAAGTACACCACAAAAACAACTCCACGTCAAGCTGTGCATCATGCACAGAATTTTGTATGAAGGCAGTGAAGTTGTGGATGCCCCATTCCTGGCAGTGTTCAAGGTCAGGTTGGATGGGGCCCTGAACAACCTGGTCTAGTGTCAGACACAGCAAGAGAGTTGGAATGAGATGGTCTTTAAGGTCCCTTCCAACCCAAACCATTCCATGATTTCTGTGATAGCTGGCACCTTTTCCTACCCAAGTTACCATTTCAGGTTCAGATATTTTTGCTTCTTTCTTCATGCAGTTCAAAGAACTGTCAATATTCTACATCTATCGCTATGCAAAACCTTTAGCAAATATATAAGGTAAATTATAGCTGGCCGTGTATTCTAACAGTCTAATTTTTCCTATCTGTATATCTTTCTTAAGCAAGTGACCAGCTGTTAGTAATCATTCGCTTTCCATCTGAAAACAGCTGTGGAGTTTGGCTCTCAAAATTTAATTCAGTTCATGCAACTCAGTGGAATGCTATTGGTCTCCACAGATAATATCACTGACATTAATATCGCTGATAGACTAATCAGAATTATATAAATGACAGATTAATCAACACCATCCCGCACATTTTAGCACCTCACCATTTTTAAGAACCAAAACGGAATTAACTTTTCAAGTTATACAGATGTAAACCTGAAGGTCCCACACATTTCCATTGTAAAGTGAGAGTGCTGCGTTACCTGGAGCCGCAGCAGCCCTACCACCGAGTATTGTTTCTGCCTGAATGCCGATGCTCGTTCAATGACGGGTTATTAAGGGGCACCAACCTCGATTTCCGAACATCTGCGATGTTCTTTCCCCCCGCCCAGAACACTGCAAACATCAGGGCAGTCTTTAGGAGACACTCGTGAAAGTGAAACCACGCAGCTTTCCCGCTGCCTCCTAAAGCTGGGATGGATACTCGTGCAGAACCCCAGTTACAAGCTGCCCCAGGCTCCAAGCAAGACACGGGGAGCACTCAGAACGAGCAGAAAGCTCCTGGTTACCTTCTCGGCGATGCTGTACAGGACCTCATCCATCTTCATGCACGTGGGGTCCCAGTCGTGCCCGAAGCGGATGACAACGACTCGGTCCTCCTCCGACAGGATGGCCTGGTCCACCTGCCATCCATTGTGCAAGTGCGGCAGCATGTACGACATCCTGGCGGCTGGCTGGTGAGCCTGCGGGACGACAGGGATGCCCCTTGAGCTGACAGCCCGCCCTGCCTGCCCACTCCCCGGGCCCTCCCGTCCCGCCCGTCCCGCCGCGGCCCGTCCCCAGCGCACCCCGCGGGCGTCCTTCCCCTCACAGACACGGAGCGGCGGCGGCGCCGGGACCGGCGGGAAGCGGAAGGGCGGGCACGGGCATGCGCGCGCACGCGCGGGGACGGGGCCGGGCGGGCCGGGACAGCCCCGGATATCCCCACGGGAGGAGACCCCGCCCGGGAAAGGCGGATGCGGCACAACGGGAGGGGACCCCGCCGCCGAACCCCGGAGCCGTGCCGTGGGGATGGGTGATGCCGTCTAGCACGGGCAGGGTGAGACGGAGGTGATCAGAGCCCAGATCTCCGACTCTGCTGCAGACCGCTCCGATGTTAGTACATTTCCAGTACCTCCATGGGATTTGATCAAGGAGATATGCTCAGAGAGGCTGTGGATGCCCCATTCCTGGAATAGTTCAAGGCCAGGTTGGACGGGGCTCTGAGCAAGCCGGTCTAGCGAAAGGTGTCCCTGCCCATGGCGGAGGGGCTGGGTCTAGATGATCTTTAAGGTCCCATCCAGCCCAGCCATGCTGTGCTATTGCTGCCTCCTGGTTGTGGAAGGTCTTTCCAGTGACAATTTTCATGCCCCCAGCCCAGCCCCAGAGCCGCCCCTGCGGTGGCAGCTGCACTGTCCGGCCGCTCTCAGGTTCGCTCTGCGGTTCCATGAGCTCTCCCATCGCTCCGGAGATCAAAATGCCGCTACGGGAGCACTCCGGGCAAACGTTCCTCTGGAAGTGCTCAGCAGGGAAATCAGCACATTCCAGCACTGGGTTCCGGAATCGAGCTGGCCGTTGGCATAGGCCATCCCACATCAATCTGTTCCCTTAATTCCACAATAGACACTCATTTAAAAGGTTAGCTTGCAGCAGGCAGGGAGAAAAGCATAGTTTCCACTATAAAAATTCCACACGAGCTGCAGCTTGGGCTGTGAGGAATAATGTGAATTTGTGGCAAATAACTTTGCCCCACAATTGCTGAGCTCTCCAAAAACTATCCAAGTCCTGGTTTTGCTTTATCGCCTTTATAAGGACATTCGACGGCGGGAGAAGGAGAAGGAGGGGGAAAGGCGAGGAAGCCCGGTGTGGCTGCAGACAAGGCACAGGCAGCGGGGGCGGTGGTCCCGGTGCCGGAGCTGCCCTGGGCGGTGCCCGGGCAGGGCAGGGTTAAGCGAGCGGGGCTGGGAAGGAGGCGGTGTGCCCGGCCCCGAGCAGCAGCCCCGAGCTCCCGGCTCTTCCAGCTGTCGCGGGGTCGAAAGAAAGAAACCAGCCCTGGTTAGTGCTTTGGTTGTTGTTCAGGTAGTCTTCTTCTTTAGAGAGGTTAGTGGGAGGAATTGATCCTGGATAACGCAGGCTGTTAACTTTAACTGAAAACTGAGCTGGGAAAAATTACGTAAGTTTATTTTGGTATGATTTGATAAAGTCCAAGGTGATACAGCAGTGCGAGCCACCGAATCTGCGAGCAAGGAGTGAGTCAAGCTCCACAGATGAAATAAGGCCAGCTTCCATTAGCACTGAAGTTAATACTTAAACGTACTTCTTCTTATTTGCCCTGTTGTCTCAATCTAAGTCATATTTTTAAAGTTTTCTCTACAGTGCCAGGACCAGAACTTAGTCACTTACCTTATATCAACAATTTATGTATGGTTATCACTGTTTACCTACATGGAAGCATATAGTCTTATGTAAAACAAAGCGAGAAGAGACAACTTAGGAAAAAAAAAAAGGAACTTAGTGATACTGCAGATGATACTAGTCCAAAACCAAAATTGTCATATCCTTGACAGGTGTTACATTTAGCACACTGGACATCTGACACTTGAATAATTATGTTCAGGAGGAAAACATTGAGACTGTTGAAACTGATTCCCTTGATGTCTGGCAAATTTATTCATCCAATCGTTGCTTCTCACGGACGTCGCTGTCATAGAAGTGTGATTTACAAACAGAGGTACAGGACATTGCTACCTATTGCTGGAAGACGAACAATAAGTGCTGGGAGCAAGGTTGGTATCTGGAGAGCCCCCTGGAAAATTGTTCTGATTCAGGTAGCACAGCATCAGGTTTCTTGGACACAAGTCTAGGACATAGAATGGGATGGAGACCGAAAGTCAGTGGAGCACAGAATTGTAGGAAATTAGGCACAGCTACTGTTAAGATATGCAGGAAATCTTCAACTACCATTTTTGCCAATAGGAATTCTGATTAGGTGCCTGACGGTGTGTGGAGCCTCTATCTTATTGCAGAGTGCATTTGCAGAAGTGTTGTAGAGAGGACTGGGCTCAAAACTCTCAGGGCAGAGGAAAGTTCTAGCATGAAGGACTGTGTTATCAGTGGTATCACCCCTAATGCTCTTCCTCACTGGTTCAGCATATAGACATGGGTGTGATAAATTTTGCATGAGGTAAGTTCAGGTACAGGTCTGAATGTTTAAAACACTGAAGGCAAGCAGTCTAACAGCTATCCAAGAGCGGCCCTTCATCGTACAAATTTGTTAGAGCTAAACCATCATGACGGATGTTTGTCAGACCCATCTGGGCCTCAGTGCCACCCTACATTGCCTGTGGCCAAGAGGTAAGAAACTTTGAGTGAATTTCTAGCAGCCTCTGTTTCATAGCACTGCTTATAGAAAGGCATTGGTGAGTAAGCTGCCAGAAAAGCTACTAGTTTTGTATGAAATCAATATTGATTCAGGACTAAAATGAAACTCTTTGAGAAGAACAGCTTGTAGGACTGGATTTGGATGTAGGAGTGTGGATATTCCTTGGTGTTATAGTCTAAATCACCACTTGGTAAAAGTACTTGGAAGTTGTCTGACATACCACACTACTACCAAGTGACTGTGGATTAAAAGCACTATTGAGTTCCATCAGTTTCCTGATCTACACATGTGAATTTAAATGATAACTTTTAAAGGAACATCATTGCTCCTTTCAGGGTGTTCTTGTAAACAAAGGAGTATTTCTTCTGTTCCCCTGTTGCAGGTCATGGCAGAAGAGTTGCCAGGTGTTTTGATTCTGGATATTGGAGGAACTCACGGTGTGCTAGAAGACCTTGCAGCACTTTTGAAGAAACACTTTCACCTTATCACCATGAAGGAATTTCTTGGAAACAAAGAAGAAATGAGCAAAAAAATTCAATCCATTTTTGTGTTTGAGTGCAGGCCAACTATTGACCGTGAACTTTTAGAAAGCCTGCCTAATTTAAAGGTAATTGGAAACTCTGGGGTCGGAGTGGATCACTTAGACTTGAAAATGATCTCGAGCTTTGGTGTAAAAGTGACCAACACACCGCACGCTGTGGCAGACCCAACAGCAGACATAGGAATGGCCTTGATGCTGGCCTCAGCCAGAAGACTAGTGGAAGGTAATGTTTTCAATTTTCTTGGTCCTAGTTACTTCTTTGGCATACCTCACTTTTGCTGCGATAGAGATGATCTTTCTGATCTACTTCTATGTCTTACTTCTTTTTAGGGCAGCAGTGACAAGAGTAAGGCTTTTGTCTAAATTATCCACTTGAAAGTCTTGTGATATCCTGTTTGGAATAATGTCTGGGGCTTAATTCTACTCTGGCTGTTCACTGGGTGGGTTGTTTATATCTGTAAAAGCTGAATACAGAGTGCATCCAAACTGAATGCCTCCACTTTCTATTTCCCCTCAAAAGAAGCATTAGGAGGTACAGGAAGATAACAAAGCATTACTGGCCACATCTCCAACTCCAGAGCAGTAATTAGTATAAATTCTTCTTCCTGCCTCTGTGATGAGTTTGTCTAAACCAAAGGGTTGTATTTCCTGAAGAGCATCAGCATTATTTTTGAAATAGATGATAATTCTTTTGGCAGAGCTGTTATAAGTTGTACCACCAGCATTAGTCTGTGTTCCTAAAAGCAGATTCTTTCCCCACTTCCTTGCTACGCAATGCCTTTCTGGGGAAGGAAGGTGTCAGTAGAGACTTTCACTCGAAGCCACCTCTGTCTTCAGGGACTCATGGTCTTTTTGTCACTGCTGTTCCACCCCTCAGCATGGAATAACCTCTTTCCCCATGATGTTTTCTCTTATTGCATCTCTTTGAACCTCAAGTTCTTTGTATAACAGCTCACAGAGATCCCCGGATGAGCTGGAATTTGAAACCTTCACCCCTGCTCAAGCAGTGAGGCTGCTTTGGGTTGTGATCCAGTAGAGAAATGGAGAGATTTACCCCATTTTAAAAAAAAAAAAAAAAAAAAAAAAGGTTAAATCAATGCTTGCAGGGTGGTTTCAAAGAAGCTATTTTTGAACTTCCAAGAAAACACACCAGCTGTGGAAGAGTTAATTCCCCAAGGAGTCATTCTTTCCAGCTCAGTATCCAGCCAGGATCCCACTGTGTTCCTGGCTTCAGGCCTGTGTGCAGAAATTGGCACCATCCAGGCCCTTATATAAACTGGTCAAAATCAACAAAGGGGTTTTGTAGGGGGTGCTCCAGAGCCCCACTGCTGTGATGGTGATAAACCCTTTCTTTCCCCCAGGTCTACGTTTGTGGCTGATTTGTACTTACACATATTTACATGTATTTACACACAGGCTGCCAGATTGCCGTGTCTCCAAACACAAAGCATTTTGCTGTTGACTGGCTGGGAGTAGAAGTAACCAGAGTGACACTTGGGATCATTGGGATGGGCAGCATTGGATACAAAGTGGCTCAGAGAGCCAGAGCCTTCAACATGAGGATCCTGTACCATAACAGAAACAGGAGGTAAGGACATCTGATTTCTGCATTTAATTGTCCAGGAGGCAGTGAGGGAAGCCACAGCTCTGCTCTGTGCCCAGCCTTGCTTTGCACTTGTGGCAGTTGTAAGCAGTGTGAGAAGCACCAGTGTGCCACCACTTCCTCACTTTGGCTCCCTCCTGCTCCCCTCAGGAAGCAGTTCCCCCTGCACTTGCCCTGCCCTGGTTAGCCATTACCAGTTTGAAACAAGGGCCGTGTAAGCATTCAGGAGATGTTGTCCAAGCAAACCAGGTCTTGTCCCCTCGTGGTGTCTCCTGTCCTGTCAGACTCTTCTTTAGCCTTCTGGCAGCATTCCTGTTCCTCCCAGCCCAGTCTCCTCAGCCTAGCCAGATCACTCATCACACCGGCACCAATGTCAAAGGTCTTAATTTCTCATGGATTTGTAGTTCCCTTTCTTTCACACTTCATTTCTTTTCAACCACAAGTCCTAACTGGTATGCCAGGCAAGGAAAGGCTCCACAGGAATTGGCACAGACACAGGAGGGATGAGCAGGGTCTGACTGCACCCCAGCCTCCTAACCTCATATTGCCTGTGTGCTTTGCTTTCACACATATATCACTCCTCCAGTGTCCCACAGCTCCTGTAGCCTCTCGCTCCCTCTAGCCCACACCCTTTCTGCATCCATTCCACCATCTGTGCCTACCAATGACGTATCCTGAACGTTGATCTCAATCTTCTCCGTTTCTGTGCTTTCTGGAACTCTCCTAGGCCTGATTGATTGTTAAACTCAGTTAGAAATAGTTGTGTCAGTTTGGGGATGTGTGCATTTTTCCTTCAGAAGAAAGGAGGAGGAAGAGGCTGTTGGTGCCCAGTACTGTGCAAAGATGGAAGACTTGCTGCAGCAATCTGACTTTGTTATGTTGGTTGTGAACCTGACTCCTGAGACTCACAAACTGATTGGGAAAAAGGAGCTGGGGCTGATGAAACCCACAGCCACTCTTATAAACATCAGCCGAGGTAGGAGGATCTGAAATCACTGTTTCCACCGTTTCCACACTTAAGGCTGTGTTTTGTCTGATTGTGTTGACATTCCCCTCTCCAACCTTACTCGGTGATATCCCTCTGTTATTTGAGTCATGAGGTAGCTGGCAGTCTACAAATGGGTGACTTACATGGATCATATGGTATGTCTTCAAAGGTCCTATGGAAATTAGGGATGTTCAGCAGATGGTTCATTCTCTCTAGCCTTATTCTAGAGACAAGTGGGTTTTAGTGGAAATAACTGAAAGGTGTATCATCAGCAAGGGAGAGCAGAGTACAGGGGAAAACATTAAGTAACATTTGGAACAGCAGTGTAGAAAGGAAGCCTCACATGGGGTGACAGATCTGTTGGCACTGAACAAGCATATGAGAGAAATTATTGTTTCACTAAAGAAAGCAGAGATAAAAGAGTGGAAAGTCTGCAGAGATTAAATGATTTGTTATAATGCAGGAAGTGTCAAAATAAGGAAAAGACTGAAACTGGTCTCATCCCAGAAAAAACCTTGTGCAGTGGACTATAATCATTCTATAATTAAAGATTAAGAAATAAAATCTTTTGTTTGTTTGGTTAATGATTATTAAAAAGGCATTCTGTTTTCTAACAAGGTGAAGAACCTCTAGTTTTTCTCACTTGACCCTGGAGACCTTCCCCACTTCATAGGTAAAACTGTGTTCATTAACTCGTCCGGGTATCAAGGTTTTATTTCAATGCAGGTGCAGTTATTGATCAAGATGCATTGGTAGAAGCTCTCCAGAACAAGGTTATTAGGGCTGCAGCTCTGGACGTGACATACCCTGAGCCTCTGCCAAGGTAAAGAAACTAGCTTCCCATTCTGTTAATCTGAAATGTTAATCTGTGTTCAGAGTGTGCTCATAATTTTGATCTCCACAGGAGAATCACTGTGTGAGGGCAAAACCTCAGCCTGTCTTCCACAATCATAAGTAAACAAGTTATTCCCCTTCCTCACCTCTGTCAGTTCTCTGCCAGCCTGACTCATGGGCCAGGCAATAAGCGAGATGGATGGAGAGGAAGAAGAAATGTGTAAGCAAGCGTCCCACAGCTTTATGCTTGTTCTGCACTTTGGTCTGAACATGCCACTGCTGTTTCCTGAGGTTCAGTTCTTCACAACTAGCATGGGATAGCAGCAGAGTAAGTTCCCTATGTAATACATTCTGTTCTTTCTGTTACTTCCAGAGATCATCCTTTATTAAACCTGAATAACGTCATCATAACCCCGCACATTGGAACCGCAACAGTCCAAGCCATCCGTATGATGGCAGAAGAAGCAATAGCAAACATGCTGGCTGTTCTCAATGGCCAGCCCATTCCAAGTGAAGTGTTTCCCAAATGATGAGTGCCAGATGATGCCACTGAATCTCCTGTGTATGGGAAGGCACAATTTCTTACTATTTTTAAGCTAAAAACAAAAGCAACCTGTTCCTGCACTGCTCATTATGATGCAAAACTGTCAGACTTGATCTGTTCTGTTGCTTACAATTCCAAAAAATAAAGTGAAACTAATAAAGGAGATTTGTTTGAAGATTTTAACTTTGCTGTTACTCATTTTGATATCTTCAGTCTATTTCCGTGAATACCAATGTTCTGTTCCCAGTCCTTCCTGCTACATAATGATAAGCACAGGCACCAGGCAGTTTGTGTAACACGCTCAAATCTTTTGAAGATGAATAAGCATTGAGTCCCTGCAGAAATTTGACTGTATCCTGAAACACTTTCCAGCCAATATTCCAATATCCTATTTTGACTTGAAAACACTGAAGAAATACTCTTTAAAGTGATCATAAGCCTAAAGTTTTCTAATTTAAGAAGAGCCCTGATTCATCTACATGTTAAAGCAAAGCCAATTGTTGAAAAAGTATCTTTGTTTTTCTCAAGAGGATCCTTTGAAAACCAAAGTAAATTCCAAAAGATTTAGTTCCTCCATGCAGACAAAAATGATGCTTTTATCTTGACTGGCCATGAAAGAACATTAGAATTACCATTGAAATCACATGGATGAGGGCATAACCTAAAGCGTATCAGTGATCAGTCCTGACTTCCAGACTAGGGCCAAGCTTATCCTTACATTCTCTTTCCTATTAGCAATCAAAAAATTCAGAAAATTCAATAAAGCGGTTGTCATCTCCATAAAGTCAGGAAGACTTCATTATTTCGCAACATGGTCAGGATCCCTGAAAGGAGGATAAAATTAAGTTCTAGCACAGGAAGTGTAGACAGACAGACCAAGAGTTAGACATT
>VZSR01003809.1:11255222-11282136 GCA_013398615.1 Brachypodius melanocephalos
AAAATCCCATCTCATTTTTAGTAAACGAAATTGGATAAATTTTAAACCATAACACAGTGAAATAATACTAACAAGGCAACAGAATTGCTACAGGATTGCTATTCCAAGATCTTCAGCCCTTGAACACTTTCCCCTCTGTTCTTCCCAAAACTACTATAGAAAAATCAAAGGTAGCTGTAAATACTCTGTCAAAAGAAACCCAAAATAACTGTCAATTTACAGACCCTCTTGGGACCCAAACCCGATGGTCAGGGATTCTGGAAAAAAAAAAACCAAACAATTTAGAGTACATATATCTTTCTTGGAAAACACTTGCCTAAGCATATATTATTTTGTTATTTTGGTAACTTATGAATGGCTCAGGAAAAGGCTCTGCAGTCACTGGGGTCTCTTCGGGACAGGTGGCTGCAAAAATCTCTGCAACGAAGCATTTAAAAATTAACCCGATATCTCAAAGTTCACGATGAAGCTGTGCAATTTATTTTCATGATGCAGATTTGATCCAGCATTTTTCTAAACTACTTATGGTACTTTGTGATTTCAGGGTAGCAAAGGAGATTTATTGCACTCTCTACTGCAGACTACTGATGATCTGAAAAGAAGTAATTAATGAGAAGAGTTGTGCTTTGAGCATGGTAGTAGTAATATGAAATCTTAGATCATGAGGACAGAACTTGTTCAGTCTGATTATGTGAATACCTCTGTGTGTGTGTATGGGTACCTGTGTGTATATGAGTATATTGGTAGCATATTTAAAAGAGCTGCTTGCTTGTCTTGGTTTTCTTATATTCCTATGTGGTTTATAGGATCTCTTAACATAAATGTCATGAAACAGGACATGGCAGTGATTATTCTTTAAAATGTCTGGAAATAATAATGTCTTTCTTCTCACACTTTATGTCTTTCTTCTTTGTGCAGATCATGGAAGGAGGAGAACTACCTTGGCTTTTGGTAAATGAAATTGGTGGCATACATGGGATACTGCATAGTCATGTGCCATTCCTGAAGAAACATTTCCACCTCGTCACCATGAAAGAATTTCTTGAAAACAGAAAGGATGTAGGTAAAAAGGTCCAAGCAATCTATGTGTGGTGGCACAAACCAGTCATCGACAAAGAGCTCCTCCAGAGCCTGCCAAACTTGAAAGTGATTGCAAATTCGGGAGTGGGGATGGATCACCTGGATCTGAAGCTTGTAGCTAGCTTTGGTGTGAAGATGGCTAATGCTCCACGTTCTGTTTCTAGCAGCACAGCAAATACTGGGATGGCTTTGCTGCTAGCATCTGCTAGAAGACTAGTGGAAGGTAACATCTCAATTCTTTTGTGGCTTCTAAAAATCATACAAGATTTATCTGCCATCAATTTAGCTTTTCTTAGAGTTACCTCTAGTGCACACTGTTTTACAAAAATGTGAAAATGTAGGTATATTGGGTTGGCAAACAGAATAATAGGTATTTTCATGTATTTTATGTATAATAGATATGCTTAAATTATTATATTATACACAGACATACATAGCATATATTTCAACCAGGTATAAATAAAATGTGATGGTGTTACAGTGCTATGACCAAAAGTGGGGGGTGCCAAAGATCAGATGATCACTGAAGTCACAGGCTGGCAGAAGAAATTAGTGTGGGATGTAACAATGGGGCAGAACAAGGTTATATAGAATCATGGAAGATCCTGAGTTGGAAGGGACCTACAAGGCTGATAGAGGCATGGGCATATTCTTGGAGTCTATAATGGATTAGTGCAGAATTGGGACATTTAAGGGGCATTAGAGAGTAATGAAGGAGCCAGTTTTTGTTAATAGCATCCTTCCTAGTTTCATCAGCATTTTTTTTCATGCTATTTTCCCAAATAGACCTACCATTGGCTTGGTTAGAATGCCTCCTTCTTTAGAGAAAAATCTTTCAGATTTATCCTTTTATATACCTGGCTTTTACTTGCCCTCTGTACCAGGGGATTCATAGAAACTCAGAGGGGATTTATATCCCTCTATTTCTACCTCACAAAAGGGAGACAGATTAAAAGGAAGATTAATTTCTTGTTCCCATCTACTTAAACTGTCCCTGGTGGCATTTCTGATAGCTCTGTCCTGACATGACTGAGTTTTTTCCTGAGTGATTCTTTGCATCCTTCCACAATATTCTGCTTGTGTTTTAGAAAAGCTGGCAATATCAGAAGACTGAAATATCAAAAGGCTGTCACCTTGCTAGCAGTGCTGACGCTGTGTATCTAACTGTATTTTATGTGTTGTAGAACTATCCAGAATTGTGCAGGTTTAATAGGCAATTACAGAAATTACTGAGTTGTGATTTTTAAAAAAGTCACACTTTTCTTTCCAAGGAGAGTGGCAGGTGTGAAGAGGGAACCCAATATCTGGTATTGTTCTCCATGTGACATCTTCAAACTCTGCATTTGGCATAATTGTTGGCAATAATTATTTTGTTTGTTGATGAGGAACGGGGCAATATTTTCATGATTCTAAAGCAATAAAAAATGTTAGAGAGATTATATCAAAAGGCTTTTTGTAGTATGGTGAGAGTAAATTGGAATATATGTAGCAGGGAAAGATGATACATTAGGTGTGTTTTTAGACATTAGAAGTGTGCTATAGTAGCACAACAAGTCCAGACTCTTTTGCCTTGTTCCTCCATGTTGGACCCCATTCATTTCTCATATTTATGTGTTTTTCTTGCAGTCCATAACATTTCAATTTCTCCAAGTATGGAGTACTGTGAAGCGAATATTCTGGGAGTTAAAGTTGCTGGAGCTACTCTGGGGATCATTGGCATGGGCAACATTGGGTATAAGATTGCTCTGAGAGCCAAAGCATTTGAAATGAACATTTTGTACCACAACAGGACACGGAGGTAAAGTACGTCTTGATCCTAATTGCAGCAGAAGCTCTTCCAGATAGTCAGCATTTTCTTTTCAAGGAATTATGTCAGAAATATAGCAAGAAATGAGGGAATAGGGCCAAGATTAAAACAACAGAAAAAAGAAAGAATGGTTGCCTGAAATCAGTCCTATAGAGTTACTCAGTGACTAAACACTGGAAACTTAATTTCGGTTTCATGTTAAAAATTTCAAGGTTTCCTGCAGAAAAATGGAAATCAAGCATATACTTTTTTTATTCTTATCACATTGTACTGTAGTGACAACTTCATATGCTTTTCCTTTTTTCCCCATATTTTGAAGTTCAGGAGGGATACTTCTGAAACAGTGGCTGGAAACTAGGAAGCATATACTTGGCACTATATGATTAAGAGCTGTTCTTAAGAAAACCTCATTTCTTCTCAAGCTAGTAGGAATTTTCCAAGTATTTAACTGGATTTCACCCTTTATTTCTAGCTCCCTCTAGCTTGTGTATCTGGGAATCTGAATCTTGTTAGACGTTCAGCACAGGGGCTCTTCAATTCAAATTTAATCAAAGTGAGCAAGACCCCCATGAACAACTCGAGGCCTTTGCAATCAGGCAAGGTGCAGATAATGAGCAGAACAAATATTTGCTGTTATAAACTATGACCTACCTTGTGAGAATTTTACTCCTCTGTGACTGAAGGAAGAAGCTGCAGTGCTAGGATGGGGCTTTCAGAGATTTTCCCCATAAGCAGACTGCAGGAGGAAGGTCACTGCTTTAGCTACCCGTAGGCAATTCACCAGAGTGAGTGAGGTCAGGAATTTTTAGCCATGCTTGGCATGCCTGTTTCTTCAGAAAAACAGCTGAGCAAACTCACATTTAAAAGAAAATACTCCTTAAAATCTTCCAGAATTTCTTCACGAACCACACAAACACACACACACACATACACAAAAAAAAAAGATTTAAAAGGCATGAGTCCTTTCTTCTATTTTTTAATGTGTATCATCCTTAACTCCCTCTGTTTAACATTTTCCACTCCTTAAAGAAATATTTATGTAGGAGTGCTATGATGAATGATCAATGCACAGTGCAACAGAGATTAAAAGCATAAAGTACATTTAAAGTACATTTACCCTTCCAGCTTGTATGCTGAATCATGCACTGATGCACTCTGCATGCTGCAAAACTGGCTGCAGTTCCAGTCTGTTCTTTTCCTACTTACTCTCTGGTCGTTGACCTGAAAAAAAAAAAAAAAAAAGCAGTGAAGTGCATTTGTTAGGAGAAACATGGGTCAAAGTTACATTGAAGTTATTTTCTTACCGTGACCTCTTTATTTCTAGATTAGGGAGGAGATAACTTAAAGCCCTTCTCTTGCAACCAGAAGCAGAAGATTGCACACATGATCCCCTATCATTGCTACTTTATTTCCCAAAGTTCAAACAGCTAAATTTACAGAGAACGTGAGAAATGGCAAGTATTCTTCTGCACTGTGAAAAGTTAAAACTAAAAATCTCTCTACTCTGGTAGCTTTTTCTGCTGAACACTTTATTCTATGGAAGTCCTGGGGCAGCCTGGCAAAGAGCTGCCTTGCTGATTTCATTCATTAAAAAATGAGAGGCTTACTGGGAGTGCCAACAGGATGAGGACCACTGCCATGCCCAGAGCTTGCATAAATGAGTTCTAGTTAATACCTCTCCTCTTTTGTTTGAGCAGTGACTGTATCTTTTGAGGTGCACAGGAGAATGGACTGTGTGCTGCCGTCTGCTTCAGTGCTCAGCCTTAGTTCATTTGCAGACTTCATAAGGGACCTTGCACTGGAGTGGCTGAGAGGCAGGCACGCAAACTATCCTGTGCTGTAGGGCTTGAAGCTTTCCAGAAAGATCTAAACACTGAGCTGAGAGTAACTTCGCCTGTTTGCCACATGGATGTGATAATCCAATCCTTTAGTTTGTATACTGATGATATCATTGAAAAAAATGTTTCCACGCCTGAAATGCTTTTTCCCCCACTAGGAAAGTGCACGAGGAGCAAGCTGTCGGTGCCACTTACTGCACAAAGATGGACAGCTTGCTCCAGCAGGCAGATTTTGTGATGTTGGTGGTGAGCCTGACACCTCAGACACACAAGCTGATCGGGAAAAGAGAGCTGGAGCTGATGAAACCCACAGCTACCCTCATTAACATCAGCCGAGGTACCATCCAGATCCATTGGCTGGGCTCACAGCGTGGCCCAGCTCCTGCTGTGCTCGGGGCAGCACTGCGCTGCACCCGGCACAGCGGGGGCACATGCCGAGGATGATCAGGCATGGCAGAAATTCCTCCCCCTCCCCTTCCCTTCTCTTGGCTCTCTGCTCTTTCCCTGCAAGGTGCACTCAGAAGCACTCTCCTTCCACACCAGGGGCAGTAGTTGACCAGGAGGCGCTGGTGGCAGCTCTGCAGACTGGTGTGATCCGGGCCGCGGCTTTGGATGTCACCTCCCCAGAACCACTGCCCAGGTTGCCATCTCTACTTATTTCTCGGGAAGGGTGGGTGAGCCCTGCCGAGCCAGAGGCAATCCTTGCTGCAGGCAGTAAGCTGCCCCCCCTGCCCTGGCATGAGCTTGGTTAAAAGTGCCATGAATACGAATGGATGCAGCCCAGATGGTGGGGCTGATAACAGACCAAAGGGAAGCCTGGGAGCTAGGAAACATCAGGAGGCATTAAACGCAGTCCTCAGAATCACCTCGTGAAGTTGCAGCAGTGCTTCACTTGCAAATTGTTTTATTGAAAAGTACAGCTTGCCAATTTTAATGGGTGGAAGCTGCTTGAGACCTAAGACCTGCTGCATAGCCTGGAGCTGTCCTTCCCCACAGGCTTCTTTCCACAATACAAGGCTAAAGTACTGCAAACCTCTTGGGCCCAGAGACTGCTTAGCTTGGCTAAAAAGATCACTCTACCAGGACGATGCCTTTTGGAATTAACTGTGCTGGCTGCATTTTGGATTGTGGGGGTTTGGTCTTGTTGTCCCTATGCGCAAATAACTACAGCTCAGACTGTTGTGTAGAGTGAATGTGTGTGGAGGGCTTAATCCTCTCTTCTGACATAGTTCGAATTGTTACCTCGTGGTAGAAGAAAATGTTTCTCCATGTTTCTGGAGAAAAGAGCTGCTATGAAGTCTTTGCATGTCCTATTACAGTCTATAATTACTTCAATATAAGTGGTCACATTCTCTGGGTCTGAGTGGAACTTGTAAAGCTGCATCAAAATAACTTTGAATACAGTGCAAAAACTAAAGTAAGACTCCTCTTTATTGAGATGAACAACAATTGTTAATTCTTTTTTCTTTTCCTCCAGGGATCATCCATTGTTAAAATTAAAGAACGTCATTATAACACCTCACCTCGGCATTAGAACAGACAAAGCCACCTACATGATAACAGAGGAAGCAGTTGAAAACATACTAGCAGCCCTGAGTGGTCTCCCCCTACCCAATGAAGTGCTCCCTAGCTGATGTGTGAAATCACACATCTCTTTTTATTCTTATCCTTCCCCTCCACACCAGCTCTAAAGATCTTTTTAAATACAAGAATGTCCATACACCTCACTTGGTGAGAGCTTGGAAGGAAAAGATTTGTCATCCTCTCAGTTGTGTTTATATACTTTCTGTTGTCTGATGCAAGTCCAAAAGACAAATAAACCTGCACACAGAGTGGCAGTGCTATGCCTTTTGTTATGTAGCGTGACTTTATGAATAGTATGATTATTTATCAGTAAAATTTATAGCAAAGTTGTCATTAAGTGCAGCTAGGATTTTGCCTGGAGCCTTATGCATTTTTACAGAGCCTTTGTCTTGCAGGTAGTTGTCATCAGGTGCTTGCCAAAGCACACTTACTGCCATCACTTTAATGTATGATGGTGTTATCAACTCTTGCAGCTCCAGGAAACAAGACATTGCAGCTTTTCAGGCACAGCAAATTGGCTGTCAAGAATTTCAAGTCTGCCCCAGGGACCACCCTGCTCTCTGAGGTGCCCAGGTACACCTTTCACTGTCACAGGTATAACCTTGAAAAAATAAGTTAAATTTATTTAAAAATAAAAGACTAAGCAATAAATTACAGAGCTGAAAAACAAGGTTACTATACAATAAAACAGAAAAGAGAAAAAAGTGACTTTTCTTAGATCACTATCCTAAAACTGCAAAAACACACAAGGCTGTTGCACAGGCAAACTTTTCTCAAGAAGTGAAGAAGCAAACAAAATCTGATACAGTACTTCACTTCTACTTAAACAATTGTACATGTTTGGCATTTGCTTTCCAGTTTTACTCCTACATCTGGAGATATTTCAAGAATCTGGGCTGATTAATTACAGAAGTGCTCTCTGCCAGTGAGGTGCTTCAGAGAGGAAGACACATCTGCCTGTCAGTCACTGGAGTGATAAGTTGGTTTACACACAATACGTTCAATCTCATGATTACTGAAAGTGGATCAAAAAATGCAGTGGCTACATGAGAGATGATCCACTGTGGACATGATTTTCTGAAAGACTTTTGCCTGCTAGGCAGCTGCTGAACTTTCCCAAGGGAAGAGCTGTCAGCAAAAAGGCACTCTCAAAACAAATGAGGAAAAACAACTCCAGGTTGTCAAAATAACCTTTGGCAGATGATGTTTTGTCATTTCTCTAGTTTAACCAATGGGATTGGAGAGGTGTTGTTCCTATCCACCAATCCTGTTAGTCTGTAGTGGAACACCTTATAAAAAGTGCCAGGAATTAGATAATAAAGCCTTCTGATTCTCTTCTACCTGCAGAACGGAGTCAAGTGTCTTTCGTGTCCTATTGCAACAATCCACCACAGTTCACTCCATCGATTCAGGTTTTTTGAAATATTTTGATGTGCAAAAAGCAGATGATGTGGAATAAAGTGTCAATACAGAAGTCTTAAGGGAAAGCTGGCCTTACCTACAGCAACTACACAGGCTGACACCAGAGAGAACACTTTATAAAGGATTGTAGCCACTGAAAACAAATGCACCACTTGGTTTGACCTTGTCTGAAACAACAAGCTCGTGAATACAGATTTCCTGCCTCAGCTTTTTTTTTTTTGTCCTACAAATCCTGTTCACATATGATACTGCCTTATAAAACTTAATGTAGACATAGGAAATGTACGTCTTTATCCAGCTTTATGCTTAAGCTAGTGTGTACAACCCACCTGGGAAATAACATTGTATAAAAGTCTTTTCAGGTAAGGCAATACTTCAAAAGCCTAATCCTAAGAAACAATGATTATGCAAGCACCTTATTAATTGCAGGCAGTCAATTAACTGATGCTGCAGGCATTACAGGCATTACAGGATTACATGGATACCAAGAGCAATATTTAATAATGGGGATGAAATCCACAGACTATGCAATACTTTTCTCTGTGTACCGACAGACTTCACTCAGAGTGCTCTGTACAATGCTGGTATATCAGATCCCTTTCTGTAAGGGAAAACTTGCACACAGCAACGATGTACACACAATATAATTCAGCTTAACACACTACATGGAAGTCTATAAGGTAATTTACAAACTAAATATACTTAGAACATGATACTGCACTGGTGCAATTGACAACTTCTTTCACATATGATGCTAAAGAGATATATCTTCTGTAAAGATGTATCAGCTTCTGACCTATAGCTTGAAAATCTCATGTTCGAGTTGCACAAAATAGCTTCGAAAACATCCTATTCTCTCCACATCTAACCACATAACACACCTGTTTTCTTGACATTTGGTATGTATGTCCTGGATTTTTCCTTGGAGTAACATTCCTTTGGCTGGTTTGTTTTTTGGCTCCTCTGACTAATTCCTCCTTCATTTTGTTCATTCAATTTATGAATTTGATATACAAAGGCAAAAACTACTGTGTTGCCCTTGCAAAGATTTTTTTGTACATTTGAGACTAAAATGTGGTAGGCCTTCTTCCTCAGACTTGTGTCTTTGAGAGGAACTTTACAAGGGTCCTTAGATCTCAGGTCAGCAGTAAGTTAAAAGCTTACTCATTACATCTTCTCACCAGAGCAGTTTGGAAACTTTTGATATGAAAGACGTAATATGTAATTGTTTTATGTTTGCTGGCTCTTTTTTTTTTTTTTTTTTTTTTTTTTTTTTTTTTTTTTTTTTTTGGAAGAAAATGCAAGTAAACTTAACTAAAAATCCAGTTAACATGCTGTAACTCCATATTGCTAGCTAATTAATTTTTGCTTTAAAGTTTAACTGTTTAAACTTGAAATTCATGTAAGCAACTGATACTCAAAAATCATCTCCAGCATAACAAGAACCGTTTATGATTTTGCGTAATTGATACAAATTGTTATTTTATTTTTAGTAGAAATTTTATAGAGGGTTGACTATCTTCATGTTCAGCATACCCAAATGTGTTTGACAGAATTCAAGAAGACAGCATTTTGTAATCCATTCTTTTGAAAAGCACTACGGTAGCCAGGAGAGACGCTGCAGCACTCCATGGCTGGTTGTTCCGTAGTGTGAAAGGAGAAAGATCGCTGGATGCCCACAGCAGTGGTGTGTCCTGGCTCCTGAACTGCTGTGACCCCAGAAGCCCAAGCATCCTCCCCAGTGGATGATGACCACCTGCAGAGCAGGTGAATCACTTCAGCACAGCTTTTGTGAACTGAGAACAGAAGCTGTACTTCCCAGTCACCATCACTGGGTATGGAGATGGAGGGAGGTCCTCCCCTCTAATTTGCTCTTGTGGGATCTCACCTGGAATGTTGCATCCAGCCCTGGGGTCCTCATCTCAAGAATGATGTGGACCTATTGAAGTGGGTCCAGAGAAGGCTACTAAATTATCACAGGACTGGAGCACCACGGCTATGAAGACAGAATGGGGTATTGGCATTGTTCAGCCTGGAGAAGGAAAGGCTCAGAGAAGATCTTATAGCAGCCTTACAGTACTTAAAGGGGAACTACAAGAGAGCTGGAAAGGGACTCTTCACAAGCAGTGATAGGACAAGGGGAATGGCCTTAAATTGAAGGAGGGTAGGTTTAGATTAGGTAGTAGAATGGAGAAGATTAGGAAGAAATTGTCCTCTTTGAGGATGATGAGGCACAGGTTGCCCAGAGAAATTGTGGATGCCCCATCCCTACCAGTGTTCAAGACCAGGCTGGATGGGGCTCTGAGGAACCTGGTCTAGTGAAAGGTGCCCCTCCCTGTGAGGTTTTGGAAATAGACGGGCTTTAAGTTCCATTCCAACCGAAACCATTCTGTAATTCTGTGATACGGACCAAGCGACTTTGTTTACTTGGATACACATCCTCAACTGAAATTGGGACACGATTGCCTGTAGCTGGGATAACATCTCAAGTGTCCAAGCACCTAAGCCTGCCCCAGCTGCTTAGCTCTCAAAGAGTTCTTGAGGGTATTCCTAGAAACATATAGGTTGGAAAAGACCTTCATGTGTGCAGTGAGAGTTGGCACTGGTGTCTGTCGGTCAGAGACAGTTCTTCATCTTACATTAATTCATGTGCACAGAGTGTAATGACCAGCAGAAAGACCAGGCCGCGTCCGGTTTCCAAAGACAGTGTGGAAGACACAGCGCGCAGGATCCCGACTATACTGAAATCACGAACAGCACAGAAACACTTCTACAAAACCACTCAATCACCCGCGAGCTCCCGTTGCTCTCTCGCGGCTCCCCGAGGGATAGGGGTGCCCGTCCGGTGCCCTGGCACCGCCTCTCGTCCCCAAGGCCCGGGTGCGGGCGGCCGGGCAGTGCCCGCCTCGGCGGCTGGTCCCGCTCCGCCCCCGCGGCGCTGCTGGAGCTCCGGGGCGGCGGGCACGGCCGGCGGGGTGAGTGCGAGCGGTATGGCCGGACCCCGCGGGGCGCCGGGACCGCCTGTGCCGGGCGGGGACACGGCCCCGAGCCCCACGGGGACGGCGGCTCCGGGGGTGACCTCGGCCGTGCGGGGCTCGGGGCTCCCGCGGTCCGGGCTGGGAGCGGGAGGGATCTCGCTCGTTCCCAGCCGTCCTTCAGGGCGGGACAGAGTCCTGTGGCCGCCGCTCCAGCTCCCTTCTATCTTTAGTCCCAGCCCTAGGCCCGCTGGGACAGCGGCACACGTTCAGCCGGCCCCGGGCAGGAGGAACTTCCCGGGACACCGCTGGAAGGGGGCGGCTGGTCGGGGGAGAGAAGGCGGAGCCGGCCCGGGGGTGCGGGAGCGGTACGGGAGCCTTGCCTCGGGCTGAGGGGCGGCGTGAAGGGGTCTCAGCTTTAACCTGAGATCACTGCCTTGGCTCTTTGCAGAGTCAGCAGAGTGAAGGGCTGGCAAAGCACTGAAAGAAACTGAAGAAAAAAAGGGTAAACTTATGTTCGTGGGTAACTCCAAAGTTCATAGTTGACAATTTATAGCTCTGTTACATTAAATGAGATTTTTACTGAGATGCTTTCATCAATGATAATTGCTTAATATAATTGCATAAGTGGCAGAACTTGTAGACTAAAAGATACCTTTCCACTCATGTGGCCACATTCTTAAATTATCAAGACTTTGGCTTTAAATGTTGAACATTGAACAGGTGTAACAACTGGTTGCTCATTTCTTTAAGTGCTAGCATACTTGGTATGCCAGAAATGTTTTCTTTACTTATTAACAAGATTATATAGAAATTGAACATCCTTCTGCGTAACACAGGGAGACCCCAAAAGACTTCTGCATGTGGGAGTGGTTATCTTTAGCCAAATCCTTCATCAAGTGGGAAAACAGCATGTAATTGAGCTAATCAATTACTGTTTTTTAGGAAAAAAGGTATAATGGATCACTTCAGACCATGTCCTTTTGGTTCGCTTTGCTTTTGTAGGGCATGGAGGGTCAGGAACTGCCTTATGTGCTAGTTGACTGTATAGGAGAGAGGCATGGAGTGTATGAAGACCATCTTGGATTTCTGAAGAAACGTTTTCATCTCATCACAATGAAAGAATATCTTGAAAACAAGACATTTCTCAGCAAAAAGATCAGAGCTATCTACAGCTGGTATCACAAACCAGTTATTAATGAAGAGCTGCTCCAGAGCTTGCCTAACTTGAAGGTAGTTGCAAGTTCTGGAGTGGGAATAGATCACTTGGACCTGAAACTCCTCTCCAGCTATGGTGTGAAGGTGTCCAATACTCCATTTATTGTTTCCACTGACACTGCAGACTTGGGGATGGCTTTGTTGCTGGCGTCTTCCAGGAGACTTGTGGAAGGTAATAACTTAAATGGTCTTAGCCTTTTCATAGAAAAAATGACTTCAAAACATGCAGAAAATGTGTGCTGATGCATAAGTAAGTTTAAAACTAGAAATACGGGAAATAGGGGAAAAGGAAGAGGTTAAGACACATCTGTCCTGTTGACAATAACTGGCATTTTATTTCCAAACCAGCATATTTGCAATATGGAGTTGTTCCTTCTTTGGACAGCTCTAAATTCAGGCCTCTTCTCCCTCAGCCCACGGCCACTTATTCATTGTACTTGTTCATTGCAGTCTTGCTTTTCAAGTTATAATAAAAGGGGATTAAAATAATTTATTTTAAGGAGGCTTGAAGCCTGTCTTTGCCAAGCTGCCATGTATCTGAGTCATTAGGAACAACCTGTCCAGAAATCTGCCCACCATGCTCTGTGTTTCTTTTCCCTGCCAACCTTGGTGTGTCTTCAAGGAGGCTGGGAACCAGATGCCCTTACTGCTGCTTTGGCCTTAACTTCCTTGCCTCCTTTCTTGCCAAAGAAAATTGCTCCCATGTTTTTGCCATGTCCTACAGTAAAAAAGTGTGTGTGTGGGGGGGGGGGGAAGTAACCAGATGCTGGAACATCCCTTACATTATATAATTCTTCTTTCAATCTTCCAAGGCCATGAGATGGCAGTCTCTCCTGACACAGAGTATTTCCCTGCTGACTGGCTGGGGGTTGAGGTTTCTGGAGCAACCCTGGGGATCGTGGGAATGGGCACCATTGGTTACAAAGTGGCTGAAAGAGCCAAAGCCTTTGAAATGAAGATTTTGTACCACAACAGAAATCAGAGGTAAAGCTGGTTGCAGCTCCATGGCAACTCTATTTTGTCACTGCTTTTATGTGTTATTTGTACTTTTCACTGTGCTTTCACTTTTTACAGTGCTCTTTATATTAAGTGAAAAGTACATACACTTGTTCCTAGATGGTCATTAATTTCCCTGTAATTAAATAGAAAGAAAGTCAGGAAGGAATGAGAGAGATAGATCTCACTGTTTTCATTAGTTGGGGCTCCTGAGTTCTTCCTGCCATAGTGGTGACATTGCAATGGACTGGAAAGAAGAAAACTGGGAGGACTTAACTCCTGTGATTTAGGTGAGGCAAAGATTCAGTCAGAGACATCTCACCCTTCCAAAGCCACATAACAATAAAGAGCCAGACTTGCAAGTCTGTTTGCTGTCTTCTAGATGAGGTGTATGTGCCCTGTGCCCCTGTGCTCCCATCAGGCCCAGCCCATTCTTTTCTTTTGTGGGAATTTGATGAGACCCAGCAAACCTCCTCCTGATACAGTTCCAGTGCACCAGCAGGACCTGCAGCGTGTGGTTTCAGTGAGTCAGCACTGATGCACAGCACAATCAGGCTGTTGCTGACATAGATCTGGGGAGATTTAATCCTCATCCTGTCTTGTGTGTTTCCTCAGTAATTTTCACCTACTTAAATGACTTAATTTTATGAGACATCAGTCTTGCTTTTGGGTAGGAAAAGAATCCCCATTACAAGCAGAAATTGTGAGACAAATGCATTTGGTTTATCGTTTAGTCAGTGTGTTTAAATGATACCCATTTCTTACTTTCCATCCCCACAAGTGTAGTACTGCACATTTGTGTACAGTTCACTTGGTATTGTGGGAAATAGCTTGACCTTTGTCTTTACTGAGTTTCAGACAAACTGCTTTGCACTACACAGTGAAGACAATAATAAAGAAACATTTTCTTTAGTGGTGATTTGATATTTCCCTTGTTTCTTGCTACTGCAGTTTAATTTTGGGATTTTCCCTTTAGAAAAGAGGAAGAAGAAAATGCTGTTGGAGCTGTTTACTGTAAGAAGATAGATGATTTGCTCCAGCAGTCAGATTTTGTGTTGCTGGCTGTGAACCTAACTCCACAGACACATAAATTGATTGGGAAGAGGGAGCTGGAGCTGATGAAACCCACCGCCACTCTTATTAACATCAGCAGAGGTAAGGTGCAGAATAAGCAAAACTGCATTAAGGTTTGCTGGTATAACAAGTCCTGGGAAAAACTCTAATATAGAGTCTGTCCTTTTGAAATTTTCTGTAAATTTTCTGATTACTAGTTTGGACACCCATGGTCATAACTCGTAAAACATTTAAGTGTTCCCATAACAATGAGAAAGTAGTTCTCTGAAGTGTTAGTGAACTTGGAGAGTTAGAAGCCCATTTGTATTTATATATCTCCTACTTAAGCCTTTTATTTATTTAATGCAGTGTTGTTACTCACATACGTTAGGGTGGCACAGCCTACTCTGACAGCTGGCGCTCTGTTTCATGCTGCTAATTCCCTGATGCACGTACCCAAGCTTTCCCCTCCCACTCCACCACACTCTGCTGCTGCAACTGCAACCATGGTCTGCCCTGCTGTTTGCCCAAAAGAATGCTAAGAGGACAGTACAGGCCACTAAAATAAACATATTCTTCTTACTGTGACCCAGGTCTGGTAGTGGATCAGGATGCTTTGGTGGAAGTCCTTCAAAACAAAGTTATTAAGGCAGCTGCTCTGGATGTGACATATCCTGAACCTTTGCCAAGGTAGGACATGTATTGAAGTCAAATACAAAAGGGTGTATGTGTGACGTTCAAACTGAGTAAAATTTTGTGAGCATGTGAGAAGTTACGTAATTTTGCTAGTAGGAGTACATGAGGTATGTGCACTAGTCCTGCTGAAACCATGTCCCTAATCCCTCTGTTCCAGCCAAATAAAATTCGCACTCACTCATTTGGAGGATTTGTTGCATAAAGCCCCACCAAGCTAGGCAGCACTTTGAACTCCTCTGAATATGCTTGGATCATGCAATTAGGTTTTGTTTTCTTTTTAATTATTTTTCCCTGGCTGCCTGCAGGTGATGAAACAACAGATGAATGTGCTGTGAGTGACTAGCTGAGCATTTCTTTTCCTCTCCCAGGGATCACCCCTTGTTAAAGCTGAAGAATGTTATAATAACTCCTCACATCGGAAGTGCCACCAAGAAGACACGCTGGATTATGATGGAGGAAATGGCAGAAAGCATACAGGCGGGCCTGGCCGGTCTCCCTATCCCTCGTGAGGTGCTGCCCTAAAGCAGCTTGCATTTAGGATTCATGCCATCTTGCATTTAGGACTAATGCCATGCAGAAACAGTAATTTGATCACTTTTCGTGTAATTATCCCACAGTCTTGTGCAGATAAAATATATAAAGCATAGGTTTAATTTATTTAAATACTCAGCAGCGGTTCTGTGTGGAAAACTGCAGTGTTTTGTCTTGATCTTCAATGGATGAACTCCAGAGCACAGAGTCTTGCCTCAGTGTCATTTACTTTCCTCGCATCCCCTTACAACTCTCAGCCTCTGCAGCAGCGAATTGAAGGACACGTAAATGTTGTCTTAGAGGGACCGCCTGGCACAGCCTCAAGCGCAGCCGGCGTGTGGGAGCGGCTCCTGCCCCCGCTCCAGCAGCAATCCCGACCCTTGGGTGCGTGTTCCCTCCCCGGGCCGAAGCGCCGAGGCTGTACTCAGGCTCTGCGTGTGCGAGCCCAGCCCAGCCAGAGGGCGGCTCGGCCTGTCCTTTCTCTTCTTCCTTCCCTCTCCGGGACCGGCCGGGACACCCCCAGCCGCCGGCCCGGGCCTCCGTGCCGACAGGGGGAGCCGCAGCCGGAGCCAAAGGCGGAGCTGAGGCAGGAACTCCTTATGCCGGGCCGGGCCGGGCCGGGCGGTGCCGGGGGCCAGGGGAACGATGTGGGGCGCCCGGGTGGCCGCGGTGCCGCGGTGGTGCCGGGCCCTGCGCAGCTCCGCAGCCTTGGGCGGCTCCAGGAACATGCTGCGGAAAATGCTCCGCAAGAATAAGTAGGTGCGGGGCCGGCGGGAGCAGGGCCCTCCCGGAGTGCGGAGCCCTGCCGGCGTGGGTTGTGGGCGCTGGGGCAAGGGGAGTAAGGCGGGCTGGGGGGCTCAGGCGCTCCCGCGGCCCCGGTACCGCGGAGGAGAGAGAGACACCGACCCCGCGTCGCCAATCTGAGCGGGTCGGCAGCGGCTGAACATGTGCCCAGGTGGCCAAGGAGGCCCATGGCCCTGGCCTCTAATCAGCGATAATGTGTTCTGCAGGACCTGGGCGCTGATGGTCCCTCTGTGCCGTGGCCTCGGTGAGGCCACGCCTCGAGTGCTGTGTCCAATTCTGGGCCCCTCCGTACAGGAGAGACATTGAGGTGCTGGAGGGTGTCCAGTGAAGCTGGGGAAGGGTCCAGAGCGCAAGTCCTGTGAGGAGCGGCTGAGGGAGCTGGGATTGTTCGGTCTGGAGAAAAAGAGGCTCGGGTGGACCTTATCACTCTCTACACAGGCCTGAAAGGAGAGTGTAGCCAGGGGGTTGGTCTCTTCTCCCAGGAAACAAGTGACGGGATGAGAGGAAATGGCCTCAAATTGCACTAAGGGACATTTATATTGGGAGGAATTTCTTCACTGAAAGGGAAGAATGATCAAGCAAAAGAACAGATTCCCAGAAGAATGGTCAAGCAATAGAACAGGATCCCCAGGAAAGTGGTGTAATCACTGTCTCTGGAAGTGCTGAGAAAACATGTAGAAGTGGTGCTTTAGAGAATGGTTTAGTGTTGGACTTGGCAGTCCTGGCTTAATAGGGGAACTTGATGATCTTAGCCATATTTTCGAACCTTAATGATTCTATGAATCTAAAGAAACGTGAGAGCTTTTCTTTTCCACCCCCTTGCCATCTATGTGTAGCTTCAGCTGTGGATGGGAAGCATTGTTCCCCACACCCCAGCTGTGAGGAGAGCTACTTGCATGAAAATCTGGGTGTTGTGATGTGCTTTCAGGGAGGTGGAATATTAATTACACAGGGAATCCTTATTTCTCTGAGCTGCTGAAAGATAAGGCTGGTTTCCTTTCCTTTTCCCGAAAGAAAGAAGTCCTGGTATGACAGCCCTACCCTGGGATCACAAACGGTAAGTGCAAGCTCTTAAGGAAATGTGTTTATTTGTGCCCGGAGGAACAGACTTGTGTTTCTGCCATGGATTCTAACTTTGAAGCATTTTCTGATGGAGAAATAGCAAGATTTGATGAACAAACAGTAGTCTGACTGTGACAGAATTGCCATTTGGCTTCCCATGGCTGTTTCCTCTTCTGTACTATCTTTCATCCTTGCCAGTATCAATGCTCTCTTGCACACTCCTGAGTAGTGATCCAGATTAAAACTTCTGTGAGTTTAGTTTAATGAATTTATTTTTAGTGTTTGTTTTTTCAAACAAGCAAAGCTTTTCAGTCAATACATGCTATATTTGAGAAAACAGATCTATGGAGCTTTCTAACTTTCTATAAAATACAAAAAGAACTTTAGAAGATTTTAGTGTAGTACATGAATGTCAAAGATATTGTGAACAGAAGTATTCTTTATTGAAACACTTGATATGTAGGACCTATGTAAAGCCATCACAGCTGCAATAATGAAATAAGAGCATACTTAGTAAAGTACATGAAACTGCATATAGGTGCCTAATACAAGTGTGTAACTACTATTTAATGTGTTGTTTGTTTCTTTTTAAAGTTGTATAAACCAACCAAGTTGGACTTTTTAGTGAAAAATGACCTGACAAAAACAAGGAAAGAAGATAATGTGCGCTGCAGAGTCTTGAATGGTCTTATTCATAAAGCTGTGTCAGAGATGGCAACTACTTGTGAAGTCAGTCAAGAGTTTTATGATCTCAAGCTGGAAATCTGCAAGGCAAGTGCCAAAGCTACAGCTTGTGCTGAGCCACTCTGATTACATTGTGAGATTGGCATGGATGTGCCAAAGGAGCTCTCCTGGGTGTTGTGATGTGTGTAAGAGGAGTTTTACTGTGTTGCATCTGATGTGGCAGAGTGCAGCACGATCAGGCTCTGGAGTACACAGGAGCAGAGCTTTGTCACTGTTGTACCTGGCTTAGGAGACCTTTGTCATTCTAATACAAATGCAACTCAGACCAATTAAATGGTGATTCTCATGATATGACTTTTTTTTCTGTTACTCAGACATAAACTCTTTGTCTTGCCATTTCAGAAGGGGGAGCTTGGTTTTACCAGCATCAGTGTATGTTTCCAAGAGTTTGTTCTTCTTGCAGCTGTGTGAGAGTTGTCACCTCCTTGTGTCACTCACCAGCAATGTTACTGGCAGAAGACTTAAGTGATGCATGAGATTAGTTCAAAAAACAGAGCAAGCCTAAGAAAATGTCATTGTCAAGCCATATCTGAGAAAGAACTGAGATTTGTACGTAATTGTATCTAGTGGTGTCATAATTTGTGGATTTGAAAGGGACGTTAGAGCTCTGATACAGGAACTAAGTCAGTCTCCACATTCTTCATGTTGTCTGCAGTTTTTATCTTCTACATTTGCTGTTCTATAAAGATTAAGTTATGCCACTGTTTGGCTTAAAAGCTTGGTGGACTTAGCTTTGATATTAGAAGCATGGAAAAAAAGGTACCTCATAGCTGCATCTATGGCAAAAGGTTTGTCATTCATGACTGAAATAAATGTTTTTGCCAGCTGAATTCATTCTGTTGTCAGACGTGTTCAAAATTACATGGGCAAGATGAATCTTTTGGCTCTATATGTGCAATATTCTTCACAGAGTATTTATGTCTCTCTAGGGCTTTGAGGATTACTTGTCTCAGATCACATATCTGCATAAAAAAGCTGGCTAGTGTGGGCAAGACACAGCACTTTCAGGAGGCATTGCTGTAAATTAAACAACTTACAACATGAGAGAGGGAAAGAAACAGCCTTCTTCCCAATACAGTACAGATTTTATAGCTGCACAGCATTCGTGCTGCACTGGGATATGTCTGGGTGTAGATCAGTCCTGATTTACTCATGAACGGATTCTGGTCTGATATCATTACTTCTGTTATCAGAAGAAATTTTCTAGTAGGCTTTCTGCAATCCATCACAGCCTTTGTTGTATATGAAGGGTGTGTGCATATATGTAATTTCAAAGAGGGATTTCTCTTTTTTGCAGGTGTCCCTGTCATCCAGCTTTTCAGCATGTCGTGTGTACTGGAACCCTGCTTCCACTATGGAGAAGGAAAGTTATGTTGAAAGTGTGCTGCGAAAGAGTGCTCCACGTATACGGTACTGCTGTGGGATAGACAGGCCTCTTCCTAAATCCAGAGCCATTTCTGAAGCGTTTCTGACAATCTACACCTGCCCTATTGGGATGCTTTAGGTCTTTAGATACTTGCAGTAGAGCATCTCCTGTGATGAGCCTCACGGGGAAGGGTGGCTGTGTCAGACCAGCTGTGTGATCTTTTGCTGGAACACAGCTGGCTTATTTGGCTTCTGTGTTTTCCCAGGGCAGGAATGGGCTGAGCAGAAAGCAAGAGGAGTGTGGGTGAGGTCTCACTCCATGTCCTGATGGTGGTGGCTGGACAGGCTGTGCAGGACAGTAGTCCAGAACAGGATGCTGCACAAAGGACTGACGGCTGCAAGGATCTCCTGGCAGATTCACTGGGCAGTTCTGATTGCTAGGGATGATTTGGGCCTCCTGAAGGGATGACTGTTATTACAGAAATTCTTGACAATACTGATACCAAAAAAACCCCAAACTGAAAATGCTACCATGCTTTTGCCCATTTTTACAACACAGAGTCCAGTGACTTTTCACTGTATCATTGAGATTTTTGTCTCTTCCCCCCTTTCCTTGGCTTTTCCTCTGCTACCCAGCCAGTCTGTTGGAAGTTCAAGACTTCACCCATGTGGCAGGTGGCACAGAAGCATACTTGTAAAGCCATTTCCTTTCCCCATTTCCCTAAGCTGTGTAATTCCTGCTGCAACGTAATGCTCTCTTCTACTCCACAGCTTCCACTCTTTTAGAAGGAAAACTGCTGGCTGGGAAGAAGATGAAGGGGAGCCCTGTCAGTCCTTCCGGCAGCTAGCACGTAGGATAAGTTGTCTTGCCCTGCTCTGAGGGCTCTTATCCCTACATTGGGGATAAAGATATCAAATTAAGTGGGAAAAGACCTGTGCCAGCCTATGCATACAGATACAGACAAACTTAATATCAATACTAACTGGACCTGCAGCCAGTAGTTTTTGTATGCTGTGCATTTGAAGTTGGGGTTCTGCAGTGATGTATTGCTTAGCATTAACCTGAATAGCTCCTCATCAGACTGAAAGTTTTGTAAGCCATATCTTTAAATGTACAGTACTGCTGGATTTCGTTTAACACCTTTTACTTGTTCTGGAGATGCTATACTGATACTCATGCTGGTGAATGCTGTATTTTTGCCAGGTATCTTCTGAATAGTCAGCAGATTGTAGGAAATGTTCCCCCAGTAATATTTATAAAAGACAAAGAAGCTGCAGCTGTAAAAGAGGTAAATCTAATATTTGACTCAATGTACAAATATAGTGACTTAGAAGAGAGCTGATGATCTAGTTGCTCTACCAATTCACATTAAAAATCAGTCTTTCTTTATAGTTGCAAAGATAATTTTAACAAATAATCTTGAGTAAGATTGATGCCTATATAATAAGTAGAGTTGTAGGCAGTATCATAAGGCCAGTGAAGAAATTTTTAAAAATTAAATTGCCATTTTAAGGAATAATATAGGGTTGCCTGGTGTATATGATTATAGAAATAAGGTCAGAGGAGCTGTTTCCACATTTTAAACGTTATGTGCTTTTAAGATTCAGTTGAATAACCAGTGATTTTTTAAAAAAAAATTTCCCCGTATCTTTTTCCATCTGTGAATTGTTAAAATGTTTGTAGCGAAGTGCAGATCTTTGCATGGGGGATGTGGGCTTATTCATACTACGTTTTTTTCCTTAACTTTTAAAGTTGTCTTTATATTTCATGTTTCCTGTCAAGGTGTTGATAGTTTTAACCAATTGACATATTACTAGAATACTGATGTTTCCTAGGAATTTGCTGTCATTGAGACTGTGAAACAAGATCTGTAAACTAGTGAGATTTTCAGAAGAGAAAGATGACACCAATGAGTAGAATTTGATGAGAAATGTCTCCTCAAGCTGTTGATGTGAACAGAAGTTGAAAAGAACAAGTTCATGTTTCTGTGCCCTGAAGTGCCTTATTATTTATAATAGTGTTACTGTTACAGCCAATTACTGTTAGACCCTTATGGGCTTCTGCAGTGTGCAAGAGGAGAGATGGAAGAGATAAAAAGAATTTCAGATTCTCTGGAAATGCAATGAACAGCTTGAACTTTCTGTGATCAGAAAAATTCTGAATTTCACAGAAGACAAGTAAAAACCCTCTTTATATCACTTCTGTCAGGGAATGACACTGGGGAGCAGATAGATGGATCATTTTCTCCCACTTTGCAGATCATATTTATGTCAATCTTGATTTTTAAGTATTGTAAGTAAGGGAAAAAACCATCCAATTAAACTCCTAGAATAATACAATGGATTAGAAGGGAATTAATGTAAAGAAAAGCTGAAACAAAAGTTCAAACGAGAAAATTTTCACAATTACATATAGTCGTAAGCACTGCATATAATACATTTGTAGCATTTACTGGTTAGATGCCATGTTGAAAGGGATTTGGGAACTCCATACTTGCCTATAAGATAAATTCGAACTTGCAGAAAGGGAGAGGAGGTGAAAAAAATCTCATTGAAGGATGTTATGAAAAAGATTTTGTAAGACTGAGGTAGGAACAAATAAACCAAAAAATATATATGTCAGACAATTTGTAACCAAGGGTTCATAATGCACATAAGGCAAAAAACTTTGTAGGAATCTCTGGATCCACTATTTGACAAAAACATCCTAGGCAAGAAGTATAAGCAGTTCCATGGAAAAGAAGGAAAAGGCTGTTTTGAAGTGGTTTTGCTAAATATTCCAAACATAGAAAAAGAACATATTTGCTATTCGATACTTGTCTGTTTCTTGTGTAGATGAGAATAAAGTAGATTAAAACAGGACCCTTAACATGTGTTGCCTTCATGTGTTTACAGGTTGAGGACTTACTGGCAATTGCTGATTTTGGACCTCCAGAAGAAGAAGAAACATCTCAAAATGATTCAAGGTAGGTCTTTTTGGTTCAGAATTGTATGAGTGTGTGTTTTCATCTCTGCTGGCCAACTTTAATTGGGTGCTATTTGATGTGAAAGTGTATTTTAATTAGACGTGTACATTTTTACTCACAGACCTGATCTTGTTCTGGTATTAATATCTTAGTTTTTATGAGGGAAATATATGTAGAATTTCTAGGATTTCAAGACTTAATATGTTGATGATAATCGAAATTTTAAAAATGCTCTGCAGCAGTAATATTTGTTTCTTGCTGGTAATTGTCCCATGAGGATGAAATCTGCATTTACCAGTACTGCTCTATTTGTCCACTTTTTTCTGATGTATGTTTGGTTTGCTGTACGTGGATTGCAAGTTTACTGACAAATCTCTCTAAACTAATTTAACATTCTTCTGTGAGGGATTTTTAACCATTGAGAGATAGGGCTGAACAACCTGTTGGAGCAGTGGTTCTGTGGACTTGATGCTCTCAAAGCCAACAGCCTTTGCACCTGTGTGCTGCAGTCTGTTGGTAGAAATGTGCCTCAGCATCTCACAGGATGATCCATCAGGTGCAAATCAGAGACAGCTTCCTGTGGGAAGTCATTCTTGTGACAGATTTCCCAAAGGGCACCTAACACCTTCCTCTGTGTTCTGGAGAAATGGTCAAGTCCAGCATAAGGTGTCACATCGCTCTGATGTGTTTTGGGCACAGGCTGCTGCTTCTCACTTCTTGGAAGAGCTGGGAGAAGTCTTGAGTTCCTTGTGGCTCCCAGGTCCAGTGCTCACCTATGTACACTTTTTCCCAGAGACAAGCAGTTTCGTCTGACATGTTGTTGCTTTATTGGCTTTCTCCCATTAAATCTGCTGACACAGACTGCCCTTGGACACATGATATGGTGGTATCTCTTCCTTCATAACATAGGGAACACGGGGCGTTAATAAAGTTAAACTGAAAAGTCCAGTTTATTTCTGTGTTACTGAAGTTCTCAAAAATAGAAGTATATGTAGGGAAAAAAGCCAAGCCAATACTTGTTTTCTTTCCCACAGTAAACTCTTCCCTTCAACAACTCAATCTTCAGATTCAGCCATGCGGCCTAATCTGTTTGGTATTGATCATGAACTGCTGAATAAACAGATAATGGACTATAAAAAAATGAAAGTGTCGAGACATATAGGAAACATTGCCTGGACAGAGAAGCAGCAGCAGCAGCTTTCTAAGATTCAAAAGAAAATGAAAAAGAAAAAAACAAGGAATCCTCCTGACGATGATGATGTTACACCACAGAAACACTTACTGGACAGATACGAAGCTGATTACTGGGAGGATAACACTGAATCAGCCTCAGACTATGAGCTGCAGGATGAATTACAGGAAGAGGTGAATGAATTGGAGGTGGATGATGACAAAACTTTAAGTCAGTCTACTGGTAAATTGAAATGAAGTAAAAAAGCCACTCCCTTCAAAATGAAGGCTGCCAGTAACAACAAAAAAAAGAGTGCCACAGCTACTGAAAGATTAATTTTGTACAACATGTTTACCACTTTCTCATTCAAACTAATAGATTTACCCCATGTGAGCAGGTTTGCTAGCACAAAATATGTAAGAAAACTGCCATTGATGACATTCTGTTAAGCAGCTTTCAAGCTGCTGCAGTTGAGGGACTTTGAATCAGAGAGCAGTTTTGTTATGATAAAATATACCCATTGCAGCACTGAATTAAAACTTCTTGCAGTTGCGTTGATTATTTCCAATAAAATTATGGTTTCTATATTGCAATATTTATTTTAATTATTATTACAGTTCTTTTAGTGACCTGTATAAAAGTTACCACTAAGTGATGGTGCCTGTTATTCTGATACAACGAAGGAAGAGGAAAGCAAAATAATGACAGTGGTGTTCAGCTTTATCACAGAGAGACAAGGGCAGGGTCTTCTCTAGAGGAGCAGTTTAATGGGGGAACACTTTCTACAAGAAAGACTGAAACTCATTGAAATGATGGCCAATGAAGTTACAACCCTGAAAGGAAAAAAAATTATAGTTGTGCAAGGGGAACTGCAATCAGAAAAATATGGAGAACTGCTCATCCATTGGGTAAAATCAGGCAAAACATTGACTGTGACTTAGAAAATGTATTAACAACTTGAAAAGCAGAGAAAGAGCAGCAGGGATGAATGTCCCAGAAACAGATTTGAAAATTAATAGGGAATCATACAAAAAGTGAGAATAAAGCTTTCTTACTCAAAGCACATAAAAAATAATAGCATGAGTGTATAAAGTTAGAAGGCTGCAAGCTTCAAAGAAATTACAATGAACAGTAGTAAAAGAGAATTCTACCAGAAATACAAAAAAATTAATTCTAGTTAATGGGGAGGTAAAGGAAGTCAACACGGGAGGTTGCTCCACAATATAGCAGAATCAAAGAATGGTTAGGGTTGGAAGAGACCTTAAAGATCATCTAGACCCAATCCCTTGCCATGGGCAGGGACACCTTTTCACTGGACCAGGTTGCTCAGAGCCCTTTCCAACCTGACCTTGAACACAGGATAGGGCATCCTGGACAAGCTTCTCTGGACAACCTGTGCCAGTGCCTCGCCACCCTGATGGAACGATTTCTTCCTCATATCTAATCTAAATCTACTCTCTTTTCATTTAAAACTTAGGACTTGCCCTGTCACTACATTTAAAGAACACTGCAATCATCAGTCATAGTCAATGCAGATGCATTAAAAAAAAAAAAAGTCCATTTAAAATAATTTAGTATCCTATAATAAGCTCACCTGCCCAGCAGATGAAGGGAATGCAGTGGATGTAATTTTTCTGGGTTTTGTAAGGCTTTTGGTATTGTACCTCCAGCATCCTTTGGGACAAATTTTCCTGCTGTGGGGTGAGTGGGTTCGTGGTGTACTGGGTGAAGATCTGGCTGAAGGGCAGAGCTCAAGGGTTGTGGTGAACAGGGCCACATCTGGCTGGTGAGTGGTCACCAGTGATGTTCCTCAGGGATCAATCCTAGGGCAGTTCTGTTCAGTCTGTCTCTCAGTGATCTGGATGTAGGAGTTGAATGCACCAGCAGCAAGTTTGCTGATGATTCCGAACTGTGAAATGCTGCTGGCACTCCTGAGGGACAAGAGGCCTTGCAGAGGGATCTGGGTAGCCTGGAGCATTGGGCAAACATCAGTGGCATGAAATTGAACAAGGATAAATGCAAAATTCTGCACCTAGGAAGGAGTCACAAGTCTAAATTGGGTGAGGAGTGGCTGGAGAGCAGCCTTGCAGAAGAGTCCTGGGGGCGCTGGCTGGCAGGATGGTCAACAGGCAGCCCAGGGGGCAAACCATGTCCTGGGATGGATCAAACACAGCTTCACCAGCCACTCCAAAGAAGGGATATCCTGCTGTACTTGGTGTGGCCTCACCCTGGGTGTTACGTGTGCTTCTGGGCCCCACAATTTCAAAAGGGTGTGAAGGTCTCTGAGTGCATCCAGAGGAAGGCACCAAAGCTGTGGAAGGGGCTGGCAGGATATCCTGTGAGGAGCAGCTCAGGACTGGGGCTTTCTTGTTTGGAGAGAAGGAGGCTGAGGGGCAACCTCACTGGTCTCTACAACTGTCTGAGGTGAGGAAGGACAAATGATCCCTCTTCTCCCTGGGATCCAGTGTCAGGTCATGTGGAAATGGCTCAAAGCTGTGCCTTTGGAAGAGGTTTGGACTTGACATGAGAAAGCATTTCTTTACCCAGTGGGCGATCAAACCCTGGAACAGGCTCCCAACAGAGGTGCTCAATTCCCCAAGCCTGTCAATGTTCAAAAAATATTTAGACAATGCCGTTAATGTCATGCTTTTTATTTTGGTCAGCCCTGAAGCAGTCAGGCAGCTGGACTCAATGATCATCCCTTATAACTCAGTTCTTTGATTCAATTCTATTTGATTCAATTTGATTTGATTTGATTTGGCTCTTGTTGCTTCCTCCTTTCCTTACCACTAGATGCTCAGGATATCTTTGATGACATTTCTTCCCAGTCCTACACTAGAAGAAAGAATGGAAATGGGCAGTTGTGTCCCAGCCTGGGCATTGGCTCCGTCACTTTGTAGGAAGGAGGCATGTACCTTTTCATGGGGATGAGAGCTGTGGATCAACTTGAGAGCATTTGATCACCTGAACACATTTGCAAAGAGCCCATGGAAGCTGTATTTTTTGAAAGTCTTCTGTGTTTATCCAGTTTAGCTGGGCTTCCACAGGATGGCAAACCCCCGCATCTCTGACAGATCAAAGATCTAGGCTTTGAGATCAGTCCCTCGGTTAGGAGCAGGAGATGCTTCAGATCTAAATGGTTACAAACTCTTTGATGTGAACAATACATGTTCGTTTCCCTGTGGATTTTTTTCCCTCCTTGTACTCAGGTGTAGAAATACCTGAGCCATTTCCCTTGGAAAAAACCTGTTAAAACACAAGACCCAGAGAATAACAGTGAGCTGAGGTTCATCTGGCCCAAAATGCTGTCTCCAAAGCAGCCAGCCATCAATGTCTACAGGAGAGCACGCCATCAGTGCAGGTCTTCTGCCAGGGTCCTGGCTGTGCTTATAGGCTGCCCTCCCCTCTCCACCCTCCACTCCTGCCCAGGGCTCCAGGGTCATGTTCCAGCTCAGCCTGAATGGTGCTGTAGGTGTGCCTGGCACTGCAGAGAGCTGCTCTCCTGGATAGAACACTCAGACGTGGGTCACAGATTGTCATGCAGAACTCTGGGCATAACATAGCAGAACTATTCTTTCCTTTCCCTTTCCCTTTCCCTTTCC
>VZSR01003809.1:11291114-11384895 GCA_013398615.1 Brachypodius melanocephalos
GGTTGGTCAAACATGACCTACCCCTCCTAAACCCATGCTGGCCAAGGGTGGGATCCAGCATGGTCCTATATGGTCTCTTGCCATGGCTGGCCTCCTGTCGGCTCAGGTGCCAGAGCCACACCAGGGGTCTTGGTGGTGGAGAGTCACCCATCCTGCTGCTGTGGCCATTTGTCTTGGTCCTTGTGGTATGGCTGTTGCCTGTCCGCACAGGGGATTGGCTCTGTTTGCATCTTGTGTCCATCAGAAACCATCTGCCATCATGGGAAGAGCAAAAACCGCGTTAGCGGACAGACGTGGAGAGGTCTGGTAGACAGAGGTTGCAGCGATGTGTCTTCCATCACACCTCAGAGCCTTCTGGTGCCATGGGCATCGCAGTGCCACACTCCTGCACGGTGTTGTCAGAGGGGCCCCGTACCCAGGCCCTGCCCTGTGCCCCTGCTGGCCCAGGCGCCCCAGCCCAGCCCCACCATGGTGCCAAGGTAAGCGAGCGCCACCCACAGGAGCGCCGCCAATGGGGAGCCTTCCCGCCAGGCCTCGCCTTGCCCCCATTGGCCAGTGGGGATGGTGGGGCCTCCAGAATGCAGCATATGCAAATAAGGCTCCACCCATCATCCCATGTGGCCCAGTGCTGGGTGGTCACCTGGCAACCTCATGTGATGGGCATGATGTCATCAGGCTCCTCCCTGGCGTGACATCACAGCTCTCGTGAGATCGCTCAGTGCTGCCCCTTAGAGGTGTGAAGGGGCGCAGGTGAGCTTCAGGCTGGGCCCCGCCCCCACCTGAGGTCCCGCCTTCAGCCCCGCCCATCCCATCCGTGGAGCCAATGGGAGCGCTGGCCGAGTAGCTCCCCATTGGCTGGCCGCCTGGCATGCAAATAAGCCTCGACGTCACTTCCTCTGCCAGATCGAGCGCCATTTTCTCTTTCTGGCGGTTGATGCATCGCGGGCGGCGGCGCGGGCGGCGGGCGCTGAGGGAGGCGAGCACGGGGCGAGGCTCGCGCGGGGCGCCCGGGCACGCACTGAGCGCGGCCGCGCCACCGGGCCGGGAGGCGGGGCCGCGGGGCGGGGCCGCGGGAGCGGCGGTGCCGGCGGCAGCTCCGGGGGGCAGCGCTGTAGGCAGAGCCGGAGCCGTGAGCGGCGGGTGGCGGCGGTGCGGGACCGCGGCGGGCGGCGGCCGTAGGAGGAGGAGGAGCGGGAGCAAGAGCAGGAGGAGCAGCAGCGGCGGCGGGGGCTCCCCCTGCAGCCCGGCCGGGTACGTGCGGCGGGGCGGGGCGGAGCGGAGGGCGGCGAACGCACTGGTGGCTGTGCGCTTTCGGCTCGGCGGGCGCTGCGAGCTCGGAGCGGCTTCCCCGAGCTGGTCGGGAGGAACGGGACGGGATGGGACAGGTGCGGCTTGGCCCCGTCAAGTGAAGCGTATTACACGGGGACGCTCCCTCACTGCCTCGCCGCCGCTGCGGGCTGTGAACAGCTCGTTATCACCCCGCTTCTTGCGTGTTGGTTATTTAATTCCAGGTCGCACTTCAGCCATGGAGTGTTTAAGTAACCGGGTTAGTAGCTTGCTTTGAAGTCTGTCGATGGATAATTTTAATTTCTTTTAATTAGTTGTTTTAATTTCAAACAGTTTGTGGCAAACTGTCGCATGGGCAGGAATGCCACACGTAGAGAAACAGCACTTCATCATGGATTAATGGAATCGGTTAATGGAATTGCAGTTAATGGGATGCAAAATTACCTTGAATATCCTTGTGGTGCCTCAGCAATGCATACGTTTAGAAAAAAAAAGTTTATTAATAATGTGAACAAACACAACCCACACAATGCAAGCCTGAAAACCATTTGAGTGCGCTTGCTTTGCGGTCGAAAGCAGGTAATGGGGAGTTCCAGTCTGGTTTGTAAACGGAATAAAAGACACGTGTCTGACTCCTGCTGCAGCGGTTCAGAGTCCTGTACTGTCAAAGTTATGAACAGCTCACTTTCAGCTGATAAGATTCTGGGGGGTAAAATTACTGGGGAGGCATTGGTTGTTGCCCGTAACAGTTTTGTGTCAGCAAAAATATGTGTTTCTAAAAAACAGTTGCAAAGAGCTATAATGAAATACTTAAAAAGACTCTTGGGATATTGAATCTGTATTCTAGAAATCCTACTGCTCCTTTTAATAAACTTTCTCTTTACTTTTGATCAAAAAAAGGGAATTTTTTTAACATAATATTTAGAGGAACTGGGTGAGAAGTAGAGTATATGATAAGCTGTAATAAGACCTACTGTAAAGTACACTGTATATGATAAGCTGTAATAATTTCTGTGGTTTGTTTCATGGAAGTTTTGTAAAAAGCAACATCACTGACAAATTACAGCAAGTCTTTAGCAACAAGGAAGAGCTCACACAGTTTTGTTACACCTTATGTTTTTCCATTGGGAACTCCTGGATTTGAGCTAAGACTTACTGAGTGCTGGCGGAGTTGGCTTGTGTTTGAACACTTTAGTCCTTCTGAAACCTGTTGCACAGGCCTGGGGTTTGTTTTTTTTTTTTGGTTCTGTCCACTTTCTGACCTTTTCAGGGTTTGGATTATTTGTGCTGTAGACTGTTTTGTGCATTTGTAAAGTGCAAAGTTTTGGGGTCACACCAAGCTGATGAGTGCAGCACAAATGCAGTGGTACTTCTTCCTGGAACAGCTGCACTTGGGATGTGACTCTTCTGCTCACATACACATGGGGCTGACAGATCCTGCAGGATTAGCGTGGGCTCCATCCTTGCAGATGCTCTCATCCCCTAGGATGAGCTTGGATCCTGCTGGGTTCAGGTTCTGGCCGATGCCCAGAAGAGACTCCCAAGGGGGTCAAAGCATTATGTGAGTGCATTAGGAAGGTCCCATGAGTTCAAATGGTAGTGTTCCTTCATCTCTTCTCACCAGTCTTGGATAGCAGGGACTTGGTTGTGTATTACTGAACCCTCACAATAGTTATTTAAACCACAGTAGCTGACGTTAGTGATTTAAATTTGCTTTATTAGGTAAGATGTAGGTTGTTGTGCTGCATCTTCATCTATGTCATCACATACCTTACTGCTCTTCATTGTGTTAGCAGCTGTTGAATGCTGGGCATCTTGGTGTTGGGCAAGATGACCTTTTTAACAGGTGTGTGATATATAGCTGTGAAAAGAGCAGAATTATTGTGACTGTAAGAGATCTCTGATTTGAAACACCCAGAGGTTTCTGATATAGCTGGACAAAGAAGAGTTAAATTTTTTTGTTACATGAGATTCCTGTCAAGTTGCCCTTGGATAGAAATTTGCATATAAGACTATAAAGAGGAACTACTTTGTTGACCAGGACTTCTCTTCATATGTTTCATTAGAATGTATTTTAAATTACAACAGATTAAAAATGAGTAAGAATAGCATCCGTTCTAATCAATTGACTTTTTTTCTTTTGGAAGCTTTCTTCCCTCTCCCTCCGTAGGCTGGAAAAGCTTTGATGGTGCTGATATACTTGTAAATCCAGTTAGGTCTCTTTCAGAAGACAGAGATAAGAATCCAGGAAATGGAACTGACCATGTAATGTGTGGTTGAGCACATCTCAGATGTGACTTCTTAGAGGACTTGTAAGCTTATCAGAAACAAAACAAAATTGATGAGGGTAAAATGTGGCATTGCCAAGCCAAATTCGCATTCTCCTAGGCAGTTTCTTAATGTGCCTGTCCTCCTAGGTGCTCTCTGCCATCCAGTGTTCTTGTTCCTTGTATTCTTAGAAATAGATTACATGCTTTCATTCACTTTGAGGAATGAAGCAGTTTTTCTTGTTTTCTGAACTAATACTGAATTGTCAGCTTCTAATGAGTTTACTGTAATGAAAATAATTATTTATTGGTGCTTGTCAGTTCTGAAATCTGCAGAAATACAAGTTGGTAAGCAAACCTTTCAAAATACTCCAACCCAAATGTTGCAAACCTATAAACTCCAAACCTATAAAGATTCTATAAAAGGTACAAACCTTTTAAAAAGATCAAAGTCTCTATTAAAATCTTTCTCTAATGACAGTTACTAGATAAACGTTTCACAAACTAAGAATGATTCAATTTCCAAGGTGAATACTATGAAAGGACAAAGTTTCATAAGTCTTTCATAATTTCCCTGCTCAAAGCAGTTCTTTGAGCAACAGACTAGAGGCCAGCTAGGCCAACCACTTAGGAACACATCTGGAGATCTTGGTTCTGTATGGATTGTCTGGTGTCTAAAGGGGTTACCTTAAGGCCATTTTCTCTGTGGATCTTCTAACATGCCTCTTTTCCTGAAAACTCTAGAAATGCCTGATTATCTAGTTGACTGGATTTTGCTGGAAGTATTTGCATGCCCGTTGAAGGCACGTATGTGCATCTTCCTTGTGCCAGCTCCATATCAACGCCATTTTAATTTGCTTGCAAATGACCACTTTCTGTAGGAACACAAACAAAAGTGGTGTGGATTTCACGTGAGGAAAAAAGCTCTCGGTGTGAACACAGTCTGTCACTGGAGAAGGTTGCCCAGAGAGGCTGCCAAACCTGACTGGCCAAAACAGAGTTCCCTGGTTGCAATTAATGTTAAGCCTGCCTATAGGAAGCTGGACTGGGTGTCCTATGGAGCTTCCTTCCAAGGTGAATGACAATGGTTCTAGGAAGTAGAATGAATAGGAACTTGGTGTTTTGTGATGACTTCTTTGAAGAGGTGCAGTGTTAGTGTTTGCTTTTTTTTAATGCAGAGAAATGATAGCAAAAGATAGTTTGTAAACTGGTGTCTTTGACTACTGAGATACTGTGCAGACTGTTACCATTTTTTAGGCTAATACTGCTGGAAGGGGAGAGTTGCATTTTTGATCTTTGAAAAGCCAAATGTAATTAGTTGGCTGTTACAATCTATGGTAACAAATGTAGAAATGAAAGGAACCTGTAGTGTTAAATAAAACTCCACTTGTGTATCATTATGGAGATGTTATCTAAACAAGCAACAAATGCAGGAATGGCTTGATGGCTAAAATGCCTGAGCAATTGGGTGGCCTGCTTAGAACTGAATTTGAGACATCAGCTGCTAAAATAATTCTTTTATTTTGCTAAAAACTTGCCTTGGTTCTCTTTATGAAATGGCACTGAGTCTGCAAACTCAGTGGATTATCAGGTTTTTTGAAAACAAAAGCAGTGAAGGATAAATTTTTGTCTTTTAGATAGGCAGCATGATAAAATGATCAAGACTCTTGGTAACCCTAGTTGAGATTACTGTAATCCTTTTCATGTTGAATTTGTTGATTAAGAATGGAATGTGGGCCAACAAATGCATGGAACCAAAGTGCAAACTTGAAGAAGCTTGAAGAATGTCCAGAATAAAAGAAAAATAAATTATTAGTGTGAACATGTGGATAATAAACTGAATAATAATCAAGAAATTTAACTGAAGTCTGGAGGGAATAAGCTTGGAAGGTTAATCTTTTGTGACTTTTATGGTGGGACAGTGCTGGTTTAATGGACAGAGGGACTCCAAGAGGGCAGATTTAGGTTAGATATTAGAAAGAAATTCTTAACTATGAGCATGGTGATGCACTGGCAGAGTTTTCCCAGAGAAGCTGTGGATGTCCCATCCCTGGAAATGCTCAAGGGTGGGTTGGATGGAGCTTTGAGCATGGGAGGTGGTCTGGAACGAGATGATCTTTAAGGTCCATTCCAACCCAAACCATTCTGTGATTCTGGTGTGAGATCCTTTAAGATCCTTACTCCCAAGAAGGTTGTTTAAATACCAGCTGGATAACACTGCACGTGATTGTACATGGTGGCCTTTGGATTGAAGACCAACTGCTTGAAAACTGGAAAATAATTCAAGTTTTATCTGCTGCAGTGGAGGTTTTGTTTTTGTTGTGTTTTTCTTTCTCCTGGATTAAAAATTTCAGGATGATTAATAATTTTATTTCAGTCTTTCTCCGGCACTAATGATTTCAGAATGATTACTGGTTAAGAAAACTGTTGAGGTACGTGGATGTTGCGTACTTCACCTTGTAGACTTTCTTATTTGTGAGCTAGACATGCCTCAACAAATGCATGCTTCACCTTCTTCAGTAGCATCAGTGCAGGAGTTGAAAGACTGAGATGGGAGAAGTGTTTCCATGGAGCCTAATGTATTGAACCACATCTCCTTCTGGCTGATCTGGGCATGGTGGTGTCCAGTCAGATCTGTTGTTACCTGCACTGGAACGTGGGGTTGGTGTGCATAACCTGTTGTCACAGAGGGACTGGTCTTTAGCTTTAACTGAGGGCTCTGCTAATTCCTGGTGCAGTTCGCTTTGAAAAGACTATTTTGTGTCACAATTTTGCTCATTGCATTTTGAGAGAATGCCAGACCAGTTACTCTAATTTATTCCATTCTGTATAGGTTCCTACTCTACATCTACCCCAATGGTATCAGAATGTCTTCTGGACTTCTTGGTGATAAAAAACATTAGAAAACAAGACTAGCGTCTGTCAAATGGGGTTCCCTCTCCATTTCTCTCTACACACCTTTCCTTTTGGGGGAGAAGAAGCGAAGAATAGTATGTGAGTTGTTTGAATTTTAATTGTAAACCCCTCAATTGTATGTCTTGTACATAAATTAAGGTTTGGGGAGCTTACATACAGACTAGAACATTTTTTAATGTGGTGGTGGGGTTTGGGGTTTTTTTTGTTTTTGTTTGTTTGAGTTTTCTTTGGTGGTTTTTTGTTTTTTTGTAGCTTTTTGGGGGGTTTCTTTTTGAGGCTTAGCTTGTAGCTGGTGTCTTATGAGCAAGGGGATTTTGCAACTATTTGCATGAAAGTGTTGTGATTCAAAGTAGAGCCTTTGTGTTGGCAGGGAGCTTGCTTTTTTTGGTAGAGTACAGCTGTTCAAGACATTTGAGACTGTCTGTGCTGAAGTCTGGGGATTTCCTTTATTTGTGTTTTTTTTTTTTTTTTTCTTCTGTTCCCTGTTCAAGCATGTCCTGGATGCATAAGTCGTTTAGCAGTAAGGACTAAGATGTAAATGCTCCTGGATCTTTTGTCAGCTACTTGAGCACCAAAGACTAGAGAAGCTTCCAGTGACCTTTTTCAGTGCAGTCTTAGGGTTAGGTTTTGCATTCAGTGCCCCTTGTAGTTTCTTAAAGCTCAGTCTAAATTGCATCTTGCTGTGATCTAGGAAGGAGTTGACAAAAGCTGACATACTTCCAAAGCTGAGCCCATGGGGATATCTTACAAGTTTACAAAAATAGAAAATTCTGCAGGAAATCGAGATTTCACTAGCAGTCATATTTTAAGCATGTACATGCATGATAGCAAACAAAATTATCAAAGAGATAATTTTGATGCTAACATTCATGTTGAAAGGTGTTGAATTTCTCCTTCCTAAATGATAATGACAGTAATTTTCTGAATAGAACTTAATAAAATCCTGTTGTTCATGTTCTTTTACAAAATCCCCACAAAATCAGTGTTTCTGCTGTGTAGATACTAGGAGATCTGAAAGAAAAATCTGAATTTTCTGTAGATAGAAGAAATATAAAGAATTTTTCCCCCCCACATTAGATTCTGTTTCCTTTAATATCAGTCAAGCGATCTACTGGGAAATACTCATGAGCCCACTTCTTTGGCTTAAGGATTTTGGGTTTTCATATTTAGGAAATGACATCCTGGCCCATATCAGCAACAGTGTCCCCAGCAGGACTGGGGCAGTGATGGATGGTGCACTCGGCACTGGTGAGGCCTCTCCTCACCTCAAGTCTTGTGTCCAGTTTTGTGTCCCTCAGTACAGGAAAGACATTGAGGAGCTGGAGTGGGTTCTGAGAAGGGCAGTGGATCTGGGGAGGAGTCTGGAGCACAAGTCCTGTGAGGAGTGGCTGAGGGAGCTGGGAGTGTTTAGCCTGGAGGAAAGGAGGCTCAGGGAGACCTTACTGCTCTCTACAAGTGCCTGAAAGGAGGGTGTAGCCAGGTGGGGGTCAGTCTCTTCCCCCAAGTAGTGAGTGACAGGACAAGAGCAAGTTGCACCAGGGGAGGTTTAAATTGGATATTAGGAAAATCTTCAGAAAAAGGGTTGCCAGGCCCTAGAATGGGCTGGCAAGGCAAAGAGTTCAGTCCCCATTCCTGGAGGCATTTAAAAGACACCTATGTGTAGTGATGAGAGGCGTAGTTAATGGTGCACTGACTGTCGTGGGTTAATGTTTGCACTCTGTGATATTATCGGTCTTTTCTAACCTAAATATTTCTATCTTACGACTTCTAAGATTTGATTTCTTGTTTTAACACTGTTAAATGCAAATGCTTGTGTTCAAGTATTTCCTCCCCTTTTTAGTTTGTTTCTATTTTTCCTCTTCATTTTTAAATTTTTTTTTTTAATTTTTTGTTTTTTGTGGTTTTTTGTTTTTTTTTTAATCCCCAGGAAAAGTGCAAAATGTTTCAAATTCCTGTTCAAAACCTTGATAATATAAGGAAGGCTCGGAAAAAGGTGAAGGACATTCTTGTGGATCTTGGGCTTGACAGCTGCAGGGAATTGTTGAAGGTAAAGCATTTGAAAGAGTGTAAACCAATCTAAAATGTAAATTCGTGACAAATATTTCACTTTCTGGTGTATATATGATGCTCCTCTGCCATTGATCTTTTTTGGGGGTCCTTACTTCAGGGGTTATTCATTACTGATTGCTCATACCCAGGGCAGGAATTTAGTATGTTAATATGTAACAGTGCAGGAGGGTGTATTTCTTAAAAAGACGTGCCATAGATGGTGCCGCATATTCTTTTAGTAATGTTTCAACTAAAAGAAACAGTACAGCTTCAGGAAAAAAATACAACAGACGAATGAATTGTTATTTGTGTGCTATGTAGCAACTTTTATCAATCCTTTTAAAGTCTCAAGCAGATAAGGACTTGAGTCTCCTCAAAGACATCCCATCACCAGGACATCCCATCATCATATCAAGGGCAAGCCTCTGAAGGGATGTAGAAATCATCAGCGCTTCTGAAAATGGATAAGCCTTTAAACTTTGTGTCTGGTGAAAAATACCAAAATGGTCTTACTGAGTTTTAGTCTGGTTCTGCATCTTAAAAAGCATATGCAGGTGTACTGAGGCGATTAAGATAAACCTAGTAGCACTGTTGCCACTTTCAGAGGAAAATTCTGTGCACCAATCAGGAAGAATGCACACCATCAGATTGGCAAGCCTAATACCAGAAAAGGTGCAAACGCAGAAATGTAACTCCGTTTCTTAACAACAGTGTATTTCAGTGAGCTGGTGCATAGGCCTTTTTCTTCTTTTTTTAACTGTTGAATATATTCACAACTTGATGTTGACCAAAGTCAAGAGGTTGATTGCTTCTGTATGGCAGTACTAAAGTAGGCTTAACACTGTATAAAGGTGCTGTTGTCTTTTGTGGTGGTTTCTTTCTGAAACTCTGTAAGTAATTGGAAAAAAATGGTTCAAGACTACATGCATAATTGATTTTGGAACATTCTTTGTTATTGCAGTTGAACAGTCTTGGATATATCTAAATGTAATAGCTCAAGGAAAATTATGATGTCTGGTAATTGCCATTTACTTGCTGTTTTTGTATTGCTAATGTTTTGTAATCATGCTTCTAACTCAGAAGCTGGGTCTGTCTTGACCATTTGAAGTAGGAATGAATTTGAATGTTTTGATGGTGACAGGTTTTTACAATGAAATTGCTTGTGATCTCTTTGATTGTTGCATGGACTTCAATGGTAAATAAGTAAGAAGTTGTTTTGTATTTAGTTGGGTTTTTGGGGATATGTATAATATGCATTTAGTTGGATTTGCTTCATTTTTAATAACTGGTGGTGGTGGGAAACTGGGCATACATTTACACTGTGGAAAAATCTCTATGAGATTTGGGCCAAAAATACCATATTAGGTTTTTTTTTGTGAATAATTCCCCCTCAACCAAGTTCATAAATTCAGTTCGTTTTTTTCCAGGTAATCTTGGCTGAATTTTGGTTCAACTTTAGCAGTAGGAAGAATGGTTTTTATAGCTTGATTTGTACTTGGTTCCTATGATGGTGGTATTTCTTTTTGGTAGCATGGGATGTGTGAGATTTTATTAAAAACTTAGAATCATAGAAGGGCCTGGGTTTGAAGAGACCTTGAAGACCATCTAGTGAGAAGTACCTAAAGTTTGTTTGTTTTCGCAAATACTGAGATTGCTTTCTGGGCTTTTTATGAAGGGGCTGGACAATGTAAGAAGTGGCTTGAAATGTGATGTGCTAATGGTGCCTTAAGTTTTAGCTTCTGTGACCTGCACCTGGTCTTAAAATTGGTCTTGCACTGTTGTAATAAGGCATGATAATGTTTGTGAGTAAGATGGATATCACTATGACTAGTACCTCTCTGTAGCTTAGAGACCAAATGGATTAGTTTTTAGGCTAATTGATCTCTGCTGGGAAGAAAACGTGACCATTTTGGCTGGAGTACTGGTTTGATTCTCCAAGTAGTGCGTTTAAGTAGACTGTAAGGTCAAAGGTTTTCCTTTAACAAACTGTTCAGCTTCTCTAACATGAAGGTGATCAGGGGGCTGGAGCACCTCTGCTCTGAAGCTGAAGACATGCTGGGAGAGCTGGGGTTTTCAGCCTGGGGAAGAGAAGGCTTTGGGAGAGACTTAATTGCAGTCCTACAGTACCTGAAGGGGGCTCATAAAAAGGAGGGAGAGGGACTTTTTATACAGACAGAGGGGCAGCAATGTTTTAAACTGAAAGAGTGTAGATTTAAATTAGATGTTAGGAAGAAATTCTTTATTCAGAGGGTGCTGAGGCACTGGCACAGTTGCTCAGAGGAGCTGTGGATACCCCATCCCTGGCAGTGTTTAAGGTCAGGTTGGTTGGGGCCCTTGGCAGCATGGCTTAGTGAGTGGCATCCCTGCCTGTGATGGGGGGACTGGAACTTGATGATCAATAGGGTCCTTTCCAACCCAAACCATTCCATGATTCTGTTCTATGATTCTGTGTCATCATCTAAACTCTCAGCTTCTAATGTTTTTGTTATGGAAAACCGTGATGGTTTTAATACAGAGGGGAGAACAGTTCTTAATTTAAAAATGTTTTTCTCTTCAACTTAAAAATACCTATTATGCATCAGGATTAGTCAGGCTTCTCAGATGGCTTTGTTCCTTTCTTGTTACCTTTCTCTTCTCCTGTTTTTGTCCCCTCCTGGAAGTGAGAAATGTGGGAAAGGCATAACTAATTACTGGATCTATGTTTAAAGCGAGTGTTCACAACAGCCATTTGTACCACTGACTAATTGTATTGATAAGAATGGTTATTTTTATCAGTAGATATTCCTCTTAGGATATAGCCGTTTCAGCAAAAATTATCTAGATGTATTATGTGTGTTTCACTTGTGGGAATCTGGTGTTTAAGTGTAGGAGCCTGTCTCTCAAACTAAAATCAACATGTTTCAGATAAGCCATAAACTTTAAGAAGCCTTTTTTTAACAGTGTGTAATTCTCTCTAGCATGTTCAGCTGAAAAAGTTTTAGCAAATCTCAGGTCTCCATTTTTTTCTATCAAAAATAGTTCTCTAAAGTTCTCAGATTTCTCTTGTTCCATGCAAGAGTTCTTTCTAAGATTCTTGGGGGTTTTTTGTTGAAGGGCAAATACATGACTCATTCAGTGTCTAGGTGTTGATTAGATTGCAAGGGGTTTGTGTATTATTGCTCTGAGCTTTTCTGGATTCTGTCTGAGCATACTTGACGATATGCTCAGAGGTAGACAGCATATTGCAGACTCAGCTGCATTCTTGAATAATGAAGTTAAAATCAGATTATCACTGGCATGATGTCCTGTCTTGCTGTAATCTGCTGAACACACAGGAATGCTCATATTTCCATGGTGCAAATGGGCAAGAGCCTAGTGTAGACAGAGCCTGCATTAAGTAGGATTCTGTAGTTGTTTGATTGTTGAAGCTTTATTTCTCCTTGTTGCTGACTATATTCTCTGTTGTTGCTAAATTTCCCGTAAGACAAACTATTAGATTTATGAATTCCACTCTTTTCGTAAGGTTCTTAAATGGTATGATCTGATCTTAAATATTATTTATTATCTAGTACTGCTGTTGCAGTGGGGTTTGGTGCAGAGGTGGAGATCCTGCTTTTTCTAAATATATATAGAGTTTTGAGTGAAGAGGGATTTGTGAAAGGGAAGAACGTGAGGGGAGAAAAGATGCACATTTTCTATGGGTAAAGCCTGGATTTGTAGCCTGTTTCATTCAAGACATTCTGGTGTGCTGTTGAATCTAGTTGAGGGTCTTCAGAAATGCCCAGTAAACAGGAACCTAGCGTTGGGGAGGGGGGGTGGTTTGTGTTTTAGGTTTGTTTGTTTTCTTTTTTTTTTTTTAATGTCCCATTAAGTTTGTGTTTAAATATGTGTGGGTCTTAGAAATCTGGATATGAATTTAGGATAGTAGTTGTCTTTGGCTTGAGGGATGTCAACAGCTCTCATGGGATTAATGAGAAGAAAGGCTGTAAGGACAGTTGCTTTCCCTGACACAGTTGATGCAGACAGAGTAATAGTGTTGCTTTTGCAGCTTCAGGAAAAGCAGCTCTTGGAAATCAGCTTCTGTGAATGTGTTTTGGTTTTCCAAGTTAAAAGTGTAACAATGCTATACAGATTTAATACTAAAACTTGTTCCAAAGTAAATGGTAGCGGTAAGTTAATAAATGGAAGTAAGCAATGAAATATTACCAATGAAGGAGGAAGAAGGGGAAAATACTTCGAGTGTTCGCTGTGAACTTGGCTGGAAGCAGTGGAATTCAAGTGTAAATATTTTCACTCCTTGTATTATTTTCAGTAATTATGAAATGTTCAGAATTCCTACTCTATTACCAGGCAGTCATATGAACAAATATTTGGAGTAAAATAAATCAAAGATGGTCAAAGAAGTACTTTTTTTGAACAGAATTTTGGGACTTCTAAGTCATCCTCTCTTTGTGTGCGTTTTTCTTTTTTCTTATTTCCTGTTGAGAATTTCTTTATATTCAGAAAAGACTGCAAAAGCCTTGTTTTCATTTCTTGTTTTGTTTTTTACTTTTAGAATCTTAAAAGTTTTGATGCAGGTGAAAGCTACTTTTGTAACACTTCATGGAGTGATGTCTCTGCTTGGGAGCCTGTGGGCAAGAGGAAGGTATGTATGTTTGTGACACAAATTGTGGGTAAACGTGTGGAGTTGCTGAATTTCACAGTTTTTAGAAACTGGAATGCAGCTTTTTTACGGAAAAATAACTTTAATATTTGTTTTCTAATGCTGCCAGTCAGGGAATAATCTTACGTTTCCTGCTTGTTTTTCCCTATAATGGATCTGGTTATGGGGACTTCAGTTACCATTTGCAGTCCTTAAGGGTACAACCCTGAATATCAGTGTTTAAGATGTCACACTAATGTTCTGCCTTTTAGGCCTAACCTAATATGTAGTCTTAGCATGGTCTTCTGTACAACATGGCTCCTGTTTCATTGGAAGGATGAAAATGTGATTGTGTAGATGCAAGTGGATTAAGATGAAATTATTATTAATGGCTTGGTATAAGGTGTCAGTGGAAAACTTTCCAGTTAGATTTGTGTATGTGAAACAGCTTTTAGTTCTGTGTAGCTAGACACTACAAGAAAGGCAGGGTTGAGGTAAACAATACTGTTCTATAATTGTGTACAGAGCAGAGGAGTGTGTCCAGAAAAAAAGATGGACTTGTCAGTCTTGCTGAAGAGTCTTGGGGCCCCTCATTGCCTCCTTACAGAAGACCTGTCAATGAAATACAGCATGGAGTTGATAACATGTTGCTGTGGAACAGATTTGCCAAACTGTCTTTTGGATACTAACCTTGTGCCTATCCATTTTCTTTAAACAATTTTGGTTTATTAATGTGTATCATTCACATATCAGCAGCCTAGATTTGGGAGAAAAGAAGTTGGTCCTTCAGGATGTTCTATTCCAAAGTTGTTGCCATAAGGGGAAAATAAGTTGTTTCCTCCTGTAAACTCAGTAGGCTGGAAAAGATGTCTGTAAGAAAGTTGGTAGTTTCCACTGTTTGTACTGTTTTTAGGGAGACATTAGCAATTCTGGAAGAACGTTGTTTTTGGAGGCTGTCCTGTTTTTCTACATGATTCTAGGCTGTGGGGAATGTGAAACTACACAAGAGAAAGTGTTACTATGTTCTGGGGTGGGTTCTTTAAAGGAGGACTAATTGAGTTTACCGCAGCGTCTCTACTAAGCTTTCTTTTGGATTCCATTTTTACAGTCGAAGGTTGTTTTAGTCTATCTCCAAGATGGTTTGTTTTTCCTGAGTGGCTTGTAATTCTTGTCAAATTTTCTATAAAACTGGCATGCCCTTGGTAGGCTGTGGTAGCACTTATGAACAGAAAAAGGAGATGAGTATGCAAGGAGAACATGCTGGTGGAAGGGTTTGTAAAGTGTTTCTGTGGAAGAACTTTGTTTTGTACAGAGATTTATCAAAGCAGCGTACTTCCACGTGCTTCTGTTCTGCCGAAAGAGAATTGTTTGGAATTTTTTCTTTGTCATATTACTCCTTCAGAAGTAGTGAGGCATATCTTCTAGTAACGGTCTGTGTGCCTCATTAGTTCGTTAGTGTCAGTGGCCTTTCTCCACGTGGGATACTTAAGTTAGCATCTGCTAATTTGCCTTGTTACTATTTACTGGCAGCTGAGAATCAACACGTAAAGGATATAAATAGAAGATAATTCAGTGACAGCTTAGCAGTGTGCTTCTTCAGCAGCCTTAGCCAGCCATTGGCATTGTCTGACCCAGTCTTTTGGATTTGGAGCTTAGATTTTGGTTATCATCAGGAGACTCTCCTAGTACTGCTAGTAGGTGGCTGTCTGTTGTCTGTAGATGGCTGGCTGTGACCTGCATGGCAGGTTTTCTTGCATGGCAAAAAAACCAAAAACCTGCACGTGTTGTGTTACTGTTCTTGGTGGTGTGTCAGTGAGATGTATGTGGGTGATCTAACTGGGCTGGATGCTGTAGTGGCAGAACAGTTTGTTCCCTTTGGGTTCTGTTTCATGAGGGCAGAAATCAGTGATGTGAAAAACAGGTCTGAGGGAAGAGACAGATTCCATTAGATTTTTGAGAGTGCAGATTTGTCGCATGGATGTTGCTGTGACTGATTCTGTAGTTTTTGGCAGGAGCCAGGGTTAACTTCCTAGGAAGCTGCTCAGATAAAATGGTTGATGGGGCTACCAATTTTTCAGAAAGAGTAATGTTCATAGGGATATGAAAAGCAGTGCTGTCATGTGACATATAGTGGTTTGAGGGAGCAAACCACTGCTTAGTGCAAGATAGATGTGTTCTTAAGCAGTTAAAACGTATTCCTGAGAAGAATATGTGTGCTCTATACTGAGGATTTTTGAGGAAATTTCCTAAAAAATTACTGCGATGGGATGCGCAATATGTGTGAGTTAATACAAATTGTATATGTGAGTTAATACATTGCTGCTTTATCGTAAGAGGGGTTTTACTCCTTTCTATTATTTTGGCTCCAAAAAAATGTTCTTAAAAAATCAGTTGTTTATGGCTTTGCTGGGAGGGTACATGTGGAGCATTTTCAGTGAAGAATAGGCTGTTGAAATACAGAAAAAATGCCTATTCTGTCTTTTTTTGCCCAGTAGACAGGAGCTGGCCTTGAAGTAAATAAAGCTTTATAAGTGTCATATTAAAAGGGCTGCTATTTCTAATTCCTAAGGCTTAACTTCTATGTCCATACAAGTGGAAATACAAATTTTTCCTGGCTTTTTCTGTGATTCCTGTATTTAAAAGTAGTCAGGCTTTCGAATTACTTCCTGTGAACTAGGATAGAAGTCAACTCATTTAAGGCTTCTTAGTGAATTATAATGAAACAAAAAAGGCACAAATGTTTCTCCCCTTAAGTATGTCATTTTTTGAGTCTGCTTTTCAAAACCAGAAGAAACTGAGAAGATACATGCTCTACATCCAGTGAAGACATTTTTGACAGGTGATGGTGTGGATTTAAACAGATACCAGTGGTGTAGGAACTGGCAGTTTCTAAGTGTATGTTTTTCTTTTGTTTGCAGAGATACAGAACAAAGCCATACTGCTGTAGCTTATGTAAATTCTCGTCCAAATGGCCTACTTCTTTCAAGAATCACTTAAATCGTTACCATGAGGATGAAGTGGACCAAGAGATGGTGGTTTCTTGCCCAAAATGTGCGTTTTCTTCTCGTCCCAAAGTAGTGAGAGAGCACATCTGGATGTTCCATTCATCTAATAAACGAATACAGAACTATACAGTCAGCATTTTGGATGGCATGAAACAATTTAGGAGTGACATCATAAACTTCACATGTCTAAAATGTCAATTCACAGACACCTTGTATTACAATATGAAGAAACATGTGCTGATGAACCATTTTAAACACTTATTAAGTATATATTTCGGCGAGAAATGTGATGAAAGTGCACCAAATTCATTTGAGTTCTACTGTAAAAAATGTAATGCTCCTGCAAACAGCCCAGATTCTTTAATGTACCATATTTTGACAGCTGAAACACACAGAGACCTGGAGAACAAACTTCGATCGCTGATTTCAGAACATATTAAAAAACCTGGATTTGTGAAACAGATGTATATTGCTCCAAAGCCTGTCCCAAGTGTAGCAACAGCTGCTCCATCTGCAGGACCTGCTGCTGTTGCAGCAGGTTCTGTGACAGCTCCAGCTTGCATCCAGGTTGCATTTCCACAGAATAATCAAAACCAGAGCATGGTACAGACACAAGCAGTTCAGAACACTGTCGGACCAGTGACTGTCCTAAGTGCCTCTGGCGGCCTCCCACAAACCACCTGCACTCCTGCTGCTGCATCCTCACACGTCACTCTCGTGCCCAGCAATCCTCCCGTGGCTCAGAACAACCTTGGCATTCAGCTGTCACCTCCTCAGCCTGTCATTGTTTCTCATGGGCTCCCTCTTCATCATTCTGTTGGGACTGTAAGTCGAGCTGTGGCCCCTGCAGTTCTTCCTCTTAATCAGCCCATCAGGCCTGCGCTCTTTCCTGTTAATCAACCCATTGGTGCTATGAACAGTCCGGTTCCAGCTGGAACACTCCCTGCTACTCAACCTGTCGGCCCCGTGAATCAGTCAGTTGCACCAGGAGTCCTCCCTGTGAATCAGCCAGTTGCTCCAGGAATTCTGTCTGTCAGCCAGTCACTTGGGAACACAAACAGATCCATCGATCCCAGGGTCCTTCCTGTGATGCAGACAGTTGGGTCAGGTCTTCTCCAGCTTAACCAGCCTGTTGCCCCTGGGGTGGTTCCTGTCACGCAGCCTGTTGGACCTGGGTTCCTTCAGCTTAATCAACCTGTTGCCCCAGCAGTTATCCCAGTAAATCAGCCAGTTCAGCCTCCTGTTTCCCAAAGCACAGCTCCTTGGACTGCGGGCCCTACACTGAGGCAGTTGATTCCCACTGGCAAGCAGGTTAATGGGGTACCTACTTTCACGCTGGCCCCTGTCTCAGTTACTTTGCCTGTACCTCCTGGCGGTGGAGTAGCAACTGTGACACCTCCACAGGTGCCCATCCAGCTCATGCAGTCAGGATCAGTGCCTCAGCTGTCCCAGTTGCCAGCCAATGCTCCCTCTCCTCCCGTGCTTCTGACCTCTGAGAATGTATCCTTACAGGCCTCCCCGCCTGCTCCTGAAACAAGCCAGGCTGTCAGACAGGCCAAACAGTGGAAGACCTGCCCTGTTTGTAACGAGCTTTTCCCATCAAATGTCTATGAAGTGCACATGGAAGTGGCCCACAAACCACGTGAAGTAAAAGTAGAAACCTCAGAACCTCACAAACTTGCAGCTGGTGCAACCTTCCTAAGGATGACAGAAAAGGCGATCTGGTGTTACGATTGTAAATGTTTTCTCTGTGAGGAAGAGCTTATGAAGCATATCTTCATGCATGGCTTATCTTGCTTGTTTTGCACAGGTACTTTCTTTGACTTAAAAAGCCTTGTGGAGCACAATAAAACTGCACACAATGGGAGAAAGCAGTTGCATGCAAGTTACAGCAACAAAGGAATTCACCTAGGTAATGATGCTCAGGGTGGCCTTGTGTTTCCACACTTTGATTTCAACACAGTGCTACCAGATGAAGACATGGGTGAAAGAGAAGTACATTTGGTAGTGTTTGTTGGAATATGTTCAACTATTCTTGTCCCTGTTTACATCAAAGTGAAACCTCAGACAGCACAAGTGAACAGGAGATGCACCAGAAAAATGTTCACCTGTCCCTTTTGCTTAGGTACGTTTGCTGGTAGAGAAACCTATGAAAAGCATTTGAAAGAGAGGCATCATGTGATGCCGACTGTGCATACACTTTTAAACTCTCCTGCTTTCAAGTGCATCCACTGTTGTGGTGTGTACCCTGGAAATATGACTCTGACAGCTATTGCTGTACATCTGCTCCGTTGTAGAAGTGCTCCCAAAGACACCAACTCGAGCCTGAAGATGCATCTTGAGCACACTGAGAGGAAAGAGCTGCTGTTTGTGAATGGTGAGAAACATATTTCTGTGGTACTGAAAAGAAAGCAATCAGATTCCTGCTTTGTTGCAGAAGACCAAAAGAATAAGGAACAGCAGCCCCTGAGCTTAAATACTGGCATAGCTCTGTCTCAAGAGAGCGAAGTGAATTCAGGGGTAGTGCCTTTCAAACGACAAAAAATTAGGACTGAGATGAGGAAGCTTCCTTCTAGTGAGGATCTCCGCTTTCTAGTGATAGATCCTAATCAGTATGATCACAATTCATATGAGGCACAGAAACAGTTTTTGTCAGACTACTTTCACAAGAGGCCATATCCTTCTAAAAAAGAGGTGGAATTACTTTCCTTGCTGCTATATGCGTGGAAAATTGATGTTGTAGCATTCTTTGGAAAAATGAGGAATACATGCTTAAAGGCGATAAAACATCACAAACCGTCTGTGCTGATGGGTTTCAGTATGTCTGAACTAAAAAACATTAAGCACAGTTTGAATTTAAAAGATGGACCATTGGATATGTAACTCAGCTTTTATAACTGCTAAAAGCAATCCATAATTGCATACTTACAATTTAGCAGTTCATTATATTGTTTAACTTGCTGACTGGCCTGTTGAAGGGTGCAGTAATACGAAAAGTATCATTCACTTGTGACTGTTATTGTGAAAGGCACACGTAGTTGTGTATTTTGAAAGCTAAAACCTTCAGATTTAAACGTCTGGAATTTGTTTTAGCTTTTTACCTTCCCTGGGGGTAGTGGGGGGTGGGTTTTTTGTTGTTTTTGTTTTGTTTTGTTCCACTTCCATTTTTTTTTCTTCCACTCCAGACTCCCATTACATTTTTATAACACCGTGTAAAACCCTTGTCCTTGTGAAAACCAAATTTTATTTTATTTTATTTTTCTGCACTGTCATCTTTTCTAAGTAATAAAATGTGTAATGTTGGTTAAAATAACAAGGTAAACTATGTGAGAGATGTATTTGATTATTTGTATTTTTAAGTCCTGATATTTTTGACCTCTTTCTGGTTTATCTACTAAAGAAGTGATTGCGACCATTACATCCATTGCCCCTTCAAATTCCCAGTGCACTGGTAGCAGTGAAATACATGGCATTGGGGTTTTTTTTCTCAGTCAGGATACCTGTGCCAGTTAAGTCTGGTGGTCTGTAGTTCTGCTGAGCATTAACATGGTGAGGACTGAGGGGCTTTTGGGTGCCCATTGAAGTGTTACAGTGAGCTGACTTGAAATGGTTGTGTTATCTGTTAAATAGATCTTGCTAACCAGAAGTGTTTATCCTTTTCATTTAGTGTTGAAGCCTAGTTGTTTACCTATCGTTCAAAGCTTGGCAGCAGCATTTATTTATTTCATTTTTCTAAAAACCAAGCTGGTTTGGAGAGTATCAGATTGCTTTGATACGTGGAGTATGACCTCTGTGCACATCACTTATGTGTAGAAGCCCTTTCCAAATATCACCCAAATTTGTTGGAAAATCTGACATTTTAAATTGCTGTTCTATGATGTAGTAACTGAGCAGAGCCTGCTCCCCAGCAAATTAGATCCCTGGCTTGAAGTCCCTTGGGTCAGAAGTGGTACAGACTGAACCTGGATGGATTGGTAGCATCAAGACTTTAAACTGTTGAGTACCTGAGCCAATGATACTCGTGTAAAGATTGGTTCTCGTTGGCCTACAGGGAGCAAACAGACTTACCTTGAGTATGGACTAACATCTCTGTTGCAGATTACAGAAAAGCTGTTGGAAGGTTCGCTTGAGTTGAAGCACAAACTGGTGGCCACATCGAGGCCTTATTGAGTACTGTCCTTTCTATGTTTGTTTTCATCTGGCTTGTCAAAGAGTGCCTCCAATATCAACAGCCAGTTACAGAATAAATAACCTGTAAGATGTGTTGGTTTTTTTCCCTCCTCTTCATCCTCCTCTCCCCATCCTCCTTTCTAAGAAGGAAAAAATAGGGTTCACTTGTGCCAGTGTTAGAAGGAAAGGGTGATGATATGCCTAAGCTTATTTCTATTTTTTAAGGTAGTGAGTAGACTTTTGCCCTGTGCCATAGTTTTTAAAGCAGATACAGAATGTTTTATTGCTGTTTCTGAAAGGTTGTGACATTTTTAGCAGAATTTGGCGACTTCCTGCCTGAGGTTCTACAAGGTGTTTGGAGTTATATTTTGGATAAAATCTTAGTATTTTCATATTGATTGCTTCAAAGAGTTTTAATGTATATGTAACACAGTTACTTAGAGAGAAACTGCTATTTGGATAAACCTAGTAATTTAATAGCAGTGTTAAACAAACATAATAAATATGGGATCAGTTGCATGCCCCACTCCAAAAAGTGATTAAGAAACAGTATAGCCTTGTAATAGCTCATTAAAAATTGAATAAATAAAATATACTTGGCCATAGCACACAGCTCATGAAACCTGTTCAGAGGACTTTGAGGAAGAGGGATTCTCTTTAGAAGTCCTGAAATGTAGGCACTTACTATCACTCTTACAGCCTCTGCCGGGTGAGCCCTGTCACCTTTGGGGCAGTTCTGCTGGTACTGGTGACACTCCAGCGTGGGGGAGTTTGGCAGTGTGCATCTGGGGAAGGCTTGCCATGAATCGGGAAAGATTCTAGAGAGAACAACATGGCTGTGGGCAGCTGGGAAGTCATTTCGTGGTTCATCCGTGCTTGGGGGGCCAAGGGAACAATCCAGTCTTACCAGAGTTTTCCTACAGAGTGTCTGGTGTTCATGTTGAACATTTTATTTATTGGATTTTGATTTCACAGTTTCAAATAAACCAGATTTTTAACTTTCTCTTAGGTGTGTGTGCAAATGATTGACTATCCATCCTCTTCCCTCTTTTAATACATTCAGAGAACTTCATGTGAATGTTTCTTTTGGTGCAAAATAGCTGTTGAAAGAGACAAGAGGAAAGTAAGAGAAAGTAAGACATAGAACTTGGATCTAGATGCTTCAGGTAGATCTTAGTGCATTATAGTAATTATGTATTATGTCAAATATTGATAGCTGTGATTTTTTTAGAGGCTGATATTCCTAAATTTTGTTACTAATTTGCTATCACTAAATGCTTGTGCTCTTGTTAAGTGGGTACTGTAGAAATAAAAACCAGATGAATTTTGAGATGTGAAAGTGGTGACTGAGAACGCAGTCTGTTGTCGTTTTCAGGAAGGCCAAGGAGCTTGAAAACAGCCAAGTTAAAAATCAGTGGCTTTAACGAAATCAGGCTTTTTGCTGTAGGCTTTTCACGGGTGGAGTCATTCGGATAGAAAGTGTTAGGAAAAACACTGCTGCCTCTGCCTCGGACTTCAGATGGGCAGTGTGGTAATTGCTTCTCCTCACTTCTCTAAGGACAGAGCCTCACACTGCTGGGATAGGGGAATGGGAAAACAGTGGAACTGCTCTCTGCAGCACACCTTACAAATGCAAGTCCTTGAAACATGTGAAGGGAGCTCTGGTCCACTGTGAAAGAAGGCAGGTTGGGAAGAATGCTGGTTGGCTAGCAAGATGATTGCTGCAAGTACTCGTTTCATATGGCACTGAAAAAGCCTCAAATCTGTATATTCTGCTTCTGAGACACATTGGTGCAAAGAGGTGTTCGTGTTTGAGCAAAAATACTTTGTTGTGGTGCCTTGAGTTTTGTGCCTGTGAAGTAGCGTGATATCTTACTACTTGAATGTGCAGGAGGAAGGATTATTATTATGATATTGGTCGTGTTTCTTCTGTACATGCACATGTGTTGGGAGTTGGGTGAATATTATGTGATAAACTGACATTTTGGTTGGGGACCAATAACCAAAACACCTCCGTGGTGGGTTTTCAGCACTGTGTTCCTGTGTGAAATGCTGCCTACCTTCACGATCACATCAAACTTTTTTCCCTTCAGTGTTTAAAATTCAGAAAACCTCAGATGCTCATTCAGGTAGTTGTTGAATATGATTTTTTGGTGTGCAATTCTCAACAAAATTATCTATAAAGCTATAGTTGTAGTGCAGCTGGCTGTGCCATTTTCTCAAGCTTGAAAACTTGATTGTGGACACCTTTTTGTGGGAAAGATACTTGATGCTAAGTAGGAAAGTACAGATACATGAAAAAAACAGTTTCAATCTAATAACAAAGAGGATGCCCACCCCCAAAAAACCCAAAAACAAATAAAACCAAACACCCCCCCAACCCTAAACCACCCCCAACCCCAAAATCTTAAGAAAATGAAAACATGGCTTTCTTTGAAAGTCTCCCCCTGCGGTGTGAATGTAAAGTCTCCTCTGCAGTGTGCATGTGAAAAGGAAAAACAGTATTCATGAATGAAAAAAGACTTTGTGGTGCTGCATTTAAAGTCTTAACACCTTGCTTTAGTGCCTATTCCGGTCTCATTCCCATTCTGGCTGTTCAGATCTGACAAGTAGCCTGTAGCTGTGACTATTTCTCTTCTTACTTGGGTACCAGATCCCAAAACATCGGTGTGACATTGTTCTTTTTGCTCTGCACTTGCCCATTTTAACGTACTGAGTGCAGAGGGGTGTCTGTGGGGTGTGTGTGGGTGCTGCCCAGTGTATTTGAGGAGCTTGTTGGTCTCCAGATAACCAGGAGCATGTGGGCCATGTGCCCATCCTCTTTAAGTCCACATCAACTACTGTTCCTCAAGGTTTTGCCTAGTAGTATGTTCCAGAGCAGCTTGTAATAGAATGAGGGGAAGTAGAAGTCTCAAGAATCTTTGCAGGTATCATTCTTATTTTGTCTGCTTGTCCATGAAGCAGGAGTGAGAGCAGTTCCTGCCACCCTTGAAGGCTGTGACTGGCAGGTGGGGTCTGCATTAAGCTACACCAAGTAAGCCAAGGATGGAACAGCTGACTGTGTGTGTGTCATTGAAAACCATCAGGCTTGGACATTTCTGGAGAAAGGTCTGATTATTCGTATTATGAGTCAGTGTCAATTTTTCTTACAGTCTGTTTGGAAATGAAAAAAACACTAATTTTTGAGCTAAATGAGTAGTCTGTAAAGCAGCATTGCTGTCTATTTGCTGCATGGATGTGAGACAGAGCCTTGCTGAGGAGCGCACCTGCTCTCTGGTTCTCATACTGGCTGCTGCTGGATGGATAGCTGAAGAGGAATGCACACTTATGGATGGATGGGAAAATGCCAGAACACCAACTCAGTTGCAGTCCAGAACTGTTAATAAATGTAGCAGAAGAAAGATTACACAAGAGCAATATAGATTTTTAGTTGTTTGCAGAAAAACAGTCAAAGTTGTTAGAAATTCCCCTGGCAATTTCCAGTCTGCTGAGATGTGGAAGATCCTGTGGGCTGGGCTCATTAGCTGTGCTGTCACACAAGGTGTATATGCCAGCCAGCATCCCCTTTTAGAAGAGGTGATGCAGAAAGGATGCTCTTGGAGCCTCTGTGAAAGACTAACTTTGGACACCTTTTTCATGTGTCGTGGAATTATTCATTAGGTCCTGAAGGACAAGTGCCCATAGCAACTTAATTGAATAAATCAATTGCATATCATACAGATACAGTACCATCCATCTGCCTGAGGGCTGACATTATACACTATGCTGGAGAGCAAGGGCTGAACTGCAGGTTTTTCAGAGCTCTTGGTGTCCTTTCCTGATCTGGTTAAGTAATTAAGGTGGTAAAGGCATTACATAACCCAAACCAGATGGTTTCTTTTGAAGGCACTGTCAGTCTGCTGTGCATGTGGACCTCTGTGTGCTCAAGTTCTGTCTGATTGATGCTGTGGTGCCTGCACAGGATCTTCAGCAGAGCTGCAGGGATGAGGTGGGCTGGTCAGCAGCGATCCTGCAGTGCTGTTTAGTTAGCAGAGATGGCAGAGTGTGAGTGCTACAGCTGAATCTGCTTTGTCTTCTTGTGCTTGTTTTTATGGACTTGTAGGCTGGTTTGGGCTGGAAGGGACCTTAAAGACCATCAAATTCCAGTCCCCTGCCATAGATGGGGACACCTTCTACTAGACCAGGTTGCTCAAAGCTGCATCCAACTTGGCCTTGAATGTTTTCAGGGATGGGGCTCCCACAGCTTCTCTGGGCAACCTGTTCCAGTACCACCCTCACAGTAAAGAACTTCTCCTGCTACCTAATCTCTTTCAGTTTGAATACGTTCCCTCTTGTGCTGTCACTACATGCCCTTTTAAAAGGTCCTTCTGCATCTTTCCTACCACTCCCTTGAGGTACTGGACGGCCACAAATACACCACCCATAAGCTGAACAATCATTAAGCCTTTCCTTGCAGAAGAGGTGTGGCATCCCTCTGATCATTTTGGTGACCCTCTGCATTTTGGAATAAGAATTTATTTCAAGGTAAGTGTTTGGACTGATCTTATTGATATTATTAATGCTGTGAAAAGTGCAAGTCTATTAACCCAACTTGTTAATGGAGGAAAAGCTGCTGGGCAGCATTGGTGCAGAGAAGAATCAGTATTGTACATGAAGAACTTGGGTGCTGGGATTTCATACAACAGCATCGTGATTTATAAACACGCATGGATAAAGGTCAGCCAGTGTAGATCCACCCAGCCCACTGCTGCTCGAGGCCAGGGTGGACGTGTGGCCACATCTGTGTTCAGTGTGGGATTGTGCAGAGCCAGTGCTGGAGAAGGATCAAATGGAATTGGGGCAGGAAGACATTTTGTTGTTGAACTTCAGCTGAGGGGAGGTGCATGAAGTGGCTGCTCTGGGTATAGAGGGGCTGCCACCCACCAGTGCAGCCCAGTGCTGGGCCAGTCTCTGTAGGAACCTGCCAAGTCCTGCAAAAATGTATGTCCTGGGAGCAGACCAAAAGCCCGGCTAACAGGGTGGGTGTCCTGCTGGGTCAGAGCATGGAATGGCATTTGGGAGTGGCAGCTGCCTGTTCAACACTGTGCCAGGGATGGCTGCTGTAGGTGGATTCCCCAAACACCTCCCTGGTGAGGGCAGTGGCTGTGCCTTGCACTCTGCAGTTTCTTTGGAAAGGCCTGGGTTTTGCCAAACGTGGCTTTGACCAGGTCCCTGCAGGAGTGAGGAGTGTGAGGAGGATCTGGGGTCCCTGGATGCTGAGGTGCTGTGGGAGTGGGGATGGCGTAGCCTCTCCAGAGGCTTCTGAGCATGGGACCATGGTGGTGGTGCTGCACCAAAGAGGCTAGGGCTGGCAGGCCCATGGAGTCTTGGACAGAGCAGAGGTCCATCTCACAAGTGACACTTCTGCTACTGGAATCTCCAGATGCTGTTTTTGTTCTTTAACAGATGATTTAGAAAGCTTGGATTGGAGGCTTTCTAATAAAAATTGGTCAACTAAGAAATAAAATGTCAAGTATTTATAAAATAAAATATTTTAAAAATAGTACAGATATTTTAAAAATGCACATACTGGTCTGAATGCTTTCATTTTGGAGAGGAGGAGAAGGGAAGAGAGAAGAACAGCAGCAATAAAGACCTCTTAATAGTGCAAGACTCTTGGGGAAACAGCTTAGCAAAATGATATATTAATAGGAAAAAAAAAAGAGACATTTTCTCAGAGCACATGCTTCCGACTATTTCTGTTGCCCTAAGGCATATATTCCTCTGGAGAAGTGAGGTCGACTGTCTTAGAAATACCCAAAAGTCTTGTCAAAAACCTTGAAATGCCCCACAGACTGCAATTTGTCTAGTTTTGGAGTAGGTGGAAGAGTAATTAACTGGAAGGTTTCTGTTACTTGCATAAAACTTCTGCTTTGTACTGCTCTCATTGAGCATTGTTAGATCTCCTTGTGGTTTTGCTGGAGTATTTGTATCATGCTGAGAAACACAGGCTTCTCTTCGGGAAATCTGCAGCCAAAAAACCTTTAAATACAGTGACATTACTATTAGATGTTTAGCTGGTGGGCCTAGTTCCCTCTTTGTGGGTAGAAGGAGGTGGATTCTTAATGATACAGGAGAGCAAAAATTTAAACAGGCAGCTCTACACAAAGGAATTCACAAACCCTATAAGCAGACCTAGCCAAGGACAGAGGACTAAGTTGTGCTTGGAAATACTGTGTTGGTGAGAAGTGAAGGGTGATAAACCTTGCAAGAGGGAATTACTGGGTTTTTCCCCTTTTTTCCCGTCCTTTCATCCATATTGCTAATTAAAAATTGACTGTTTCCTTATTCTGCTTTGTGTAAGTCAGCTGCAAGGGAGAAGCAGAGCATCAAGGTCAGGCATCCAGTCAAGGCTCAGCCCAAAAGCACCGCTGCCTCAGTTTACCTCCTTTTACTTTTCAGTGGGGGATTATTAGATACATTGTGCCCGGGTGGTGGCACATCAAGCAAACCAGTGCTGCTCTAATTCACAGAATCACAGAATTTCTAGGTTGGAAGAGACCTTCAAGATCATCGAGTCCAACCTATGCTCTAACACCTCAACTAGACCATGGCACCAAGTGGTTGTTTTTTAAACACATCCAGGGATGGTGACTCCACCACCTCCCTGGGCAGACCATTCCAGTTGGAGAGAGGGGCACTGTGCCCTGATGGTCATTGCTGGGCACAGGGTGGCTGCATGGTGAGCTAGGGCTGGGCCCCTCTGTGCCCTGGACTCCTCGCTGGTTTTCCCAGTTCTCCCCTTGTGGAGGCCCCCGATGCCAGATTAAAAATGGGGCTGACATCTACTGGTAGTTTTTCAGATATTAATGCACTTGTTTATTTTTCCCTCCTCTTCTGAATTTAGACAGTAATGCTGAATTTACTGTTATTCATGATAATTTCAGGTCCACATGGGAGTTCTTTGAACAATCAGGGTTTTCTTTAAAAATCTTCAAAATATTCACTTCTTTGTTTTGCTGAAACCTGGAGAGTGTGTCTGTGTGTGTGTGCCTGTGTCTGATTCATCCCTGAAGTACTCAGTTAAATTGGAACTTTTTGGATTGCAGGTGACAAAAATTATGGTTGTAGGTTTGACTCATTTCCATGCCAACAGTTTAATAAATCCGTACATGTCCTTGATGTCAGTTATCCTTCTCAACTGGAGAATGACATTCTTGGGCAGCCCTGCATATGTTCTGGTAGGTATCTGCAGGAGGAAATAAATTTACGTAAAGCAAGAGAGACTTAAGCCTGTGCAGATTTGATCTTGAGAATGAAGTGGCACGGAAAATAGAACTGAAGTTGCAGGAAAGTGTTAGCTTTAAACAAAAACAACTAAAAAATAAAAATCTCAAGGCGGTTGCATTCCTTCTAAATCAAAAGCAGCTGAAATGTGATTTCCCTTGTGCTGTGATGCCACCTACGGGATTTCTGTGGGGAACACAACCCTGGCCACAGTGTTGAGATTTTTAATCTTAGGGTGGAAGGTTTATTTTAAAACCACAAGAGCATGATGTCTTCCTGAGTCTACCAAAACAAATGTTTCCCACTCTGTACTTAGCTATTTCTGTATTGAATTTCAGGAAAGTTGAATTCCTTCTCAGAAACTTTGATGCTTTGATGCTGTCAGCAATTACAAACCTGAGCCCAATACCTCATATACTTCCTGTCCACAGAGGCTTTTCTAAAATGCTAAGTGCATACTAGATCTGTCTTGTAAAAAATCATCAGAGTAATACAATCTATGAAAGATCTCGTGAATTTCTGCAGACATCACAGCAGTGATTTTGAACCTGTGAAATTCATACATGTTTTGGAGAGCAGAGGATTTCTGTGTTAAAAAATTAGCATTTGGAAGCCGTAATTAAATGCAAACTTCAAAAAATAGATCTGAAACTGTAGTGCAACTAGTCCTAAACTCTAGACAAGTGACCTGAGTGTTAAATATTCAAAATAGAAACATCTGGATTATGGCTGTGAGTATTTTACTAACCTCTGTATTTTGGGCTAGACTTTACGTTTCACAACACAGAAAAGGCCATAATATATGAGAGAAGATAGGTACTCTTCAGGAATAAGTAATAATGTATGGAATGGATTTTCAACTCACTTGATTCTCTTCAAACACGGAACTGTTGTTGCTAAATTGTAGGTTGAATAACCCAAGTAAAGCACAGAGTTCTCATTCAAGCCAGGAGGGCTGCTGGATGTTTAGCAACCACTTTCATCCTGATGGGGAAGGACTGGATGAATTCAACCCTCTTGCTCAGTGATTGCCTTTTTTTTTAAGGGTGTCAACTACCTGCCTGCTGGATGCAGTACAGTGCTGTGGGATGGCTGCAGGTGGGTTGGGTGCACAAAGTAAAACATTTCAAAAATATTTGGTATTTATTATGACTAGATGCAAGAGAATTTTTCTTTTCCTCAATGAGAACAAATAGGCATTGGAATAATTTCTCCAGGGAAGAAAGTTGTGGATTTCTCAACACTGGACACTTTCAAGGTTGTGCTGGACCAGGTTTGGGACCATCTTACATTGTGCTTTTGTCAAGTAAGGTTGGACCAGATGATGCCTGAGGTTCCTTCCAACCTGGTTTTCTGTGATTCTGTGATAATGCATTGCTACAATGGAGTCGTTGATCTAGAATTAACTTGCAGAGAAAAAGTACGTTGTGTAATTCAAATTCAAATACTGGAAATGACCACATTTTAAAAATGCAAGGTAAGCTAGGAGACCAGCAAAATAGTTAGCATATATAGTGGTACTTTTCAGCTACTCAGAGCTTTATTACAGAATTAGAGCGTTGTTGATGTGGGAAGAAGCAGAGCCACCTAGAGCCCAGGGCTGTGTCCCATCATGGGTTGAATATCTTCAACAATGGAAAATACCTTTGGCCTCTCTGGGCAACCTGTTTTAACCAATCTCACAGAGTGAAAGTGATGTTCAGATGAAGTTCGAGGTTTCTCATTTGTGTCCACTGCCTCTTGTCCTGCCAGCAGGGTCTGCCTTTCCTAACACTTCTAGATAACGAATGAGTCCTTGCAGAAGAGCGTCTGCCAGTAAAGTAGTTAAAAGTCTGCTGCAGCAGGCAGTAAAAATGTATGGAAGATGAGCAGCAGCTGCATATCCATTTACTAAGAACAAATGTTCCTGCTATGTTCTGGTAGGAAACTTCTCCTCTGCTGTTAAAAATCAGAGCATCAAAGGACGGCACGGTTGCTACATCCATGCTGCCAGTGCCTTTGTTTTCACCTGGATCAGTTTGTGGCTGATGGACAGCACTGCTGTGCAAAGGAAACTTGAATTTCAGTTTGGGAAGCTTGGACCTGAGAACAAGGACCATATTTTTATTGCATTTTAATTGCATTTTTTATTTTAGAGTGTGGTCCAGTGATGTTAACTGGAGTCTGCTTATAATTGTGTGTATTTGCTATTTATTTACTCCTTGAGCGCTGTTTATTTATTTACTCACTTGAGTATGAGTGTGCTGCTTCTGAGTAAGTAACAGAAAATGAACACAAGGTGTGATGGCTCGTGGGTGACACAGCAATGGTTAACATTCTGTGTTCCTGTACTGCACCTGCCCTCGATGCAGCAACAGTGATGTGAAAAGTTCAAAGAGCGTTTCTGAGGCTCTGGCTCTTGCTCACACCCATGTTTGTCTCTGAAGTTTTTTAAACGCTTGCCAAGAGAAACTTCACATGAACATGGCAGATGCTTGTTACTGGATTGTAATCAAGCCTTTGTATGTTTTTGAGTGTGCTTACACTTGACTAAAAATCCTTCTCAGAATAATGAAAAGCATCTCAGCTCCATGTATTGCTGTTGTTACAATCTGGACTGTGTTAGCTGCTTTGCCATCACAACTGACTGACCTGGGAGAAGGGTAACTCAGCTCCCCTCCACAGGCCACAATTTTGCCTGCTCTGTTCCCAAGCTGTGGTCACTGACCAGCACTGCCTGGCTCTGGGAAGGCTGTGTTGAGGTTGTTTACATCCTTATTACATCACTTCTGAATGGAAATAGTTTCCATCTCTCTTTTCTAGATAGTCTCTATGATAAGCATTCTTTCATTCCTGTGACCTTTTCTGCCTGTACAGTTCTTCCTGTTGAAAACCTTCTAAAACCAGAAAGGAAAACACGACAGATTTAATTTTTTTCTACTTTGGAAATGTGTATTTGCGTTTCTCACATCTCCTTTGAAACATCTGGGCCTTGAATGAGGTCTTAAAGCTGTGATGCAGGGACACAGTAAGTCCTGCATTGTGGATATGAGCAGCACTTCAGAAAGTACTGAGCCATGAGGTGCTGATACAGAGTTTACACTGCCACTTCAAGCCTGTTAAAGAAGCAAAATGCACAACCTGCCGTATTCAAGACATGCACAGGGAGTGTGTGTATGAAAGCATTTGTTTTCCAGCATGAAAGCCAGACGGGCTGCTTGTTGTGTCTTGTTTTCTGGCCAAGACATGTCCCTTCTTCTGATCTGGGTGAAGCTGGTGGTGCCCACAGCGCTGCTACTGACAATACAGCCGCAGCCTTGCTGACAGCAGCTCAGTTGGTGCATGGAATTAATGGCTGCAGATACTTAAACTTTGTTATGCCAGAGGCCTCGAACATGATGCAGCGGTTGGGGGTTGATGGCTGCTCCTGACTCATGCCAGCAATGCCACTGATACTTGGAAGCTGCTCTTACTGCCCTGAGCAGGAGGGACCTATGTGAAAAGACCAGAGGGAACTCAGAGGAAGATGAACTGCTGCAGCTGAGTGCACTTGAGAAGGAAACCATCCGAAGTTACCTTTTTAAACTTTTTGTATGCTTATAGCCAGACAATCCCGTGTATAAATTATATAGTAAGTCAGTGTCATCCTGCATCTCTGATTGCCATTTGTACTTGAAATTCAAACTTAAAAGTATTAACCCCTCATATTTGGATTCTTTACTAAAACAAATTGCTAAATTCTCTACAATGGCCAAATGTGCTCTTCCAGAAGAGGCTGATAGGGAGCCTGATACAGAGCATTGTGATATATTTATATGCATATATATGTGTATATTTGTGTGTATACATGCATGTATGTACATATGAATGTCTTTATATCTACTGAATGTTGCTCCTCCTGCTGCAGCTTAAAATTTGGCTAAAAAGTAAATTTATACACCAAACAGTAGTAACAACCCATCCACTTCTTGCGCTGTCACCAAGCAGTGCAGAACTGCAGAACACCAAGCTGAAGAGCAGGCTATAGTTTGAAACCTGCCACATTAGCACTGGTGAGAACTGCTGTAAATCATAACCCAAGTCTGAATCATTTAACCCCCTAGGACTATCCAGTACTGTTGCAGAGGAATCCTGGCTTAGAAGGAGAGTCGGAACAGGATAAAACAGATCAAAAGCCTTTGTATATATTGCAGCTCATGCTGAGAACTGAGCACAAAGAAGCAAATTGAGAAACCTTGCCAAGGACAACAGAAGGCATTTGCAAAAACACAGGGGTGGCTCTCTACAGCTATGGAATTATGAAGGAATGTCAGAATTACAGAGGCATCAACACCCTTTGGCTCAGGTTACACTCCTTACTGGACCTGGCCAAATGAAGAAGAATCCAGCTTTGAGGAAGGCAAATCAGAAAATACTCTGGGGGGAAGAATAGATTTATTCTGTTTTAAGAAAGGACTGAGATCTAATTAAAAGGTATGTGTTAATACAAGTTTGAAAGTAATTTATAAGTTCACAGACATACATACACAGATATATACACCTATGATCAGAATTGTTCTCACATATATGATAATCTAATGAAAAATGTAAGGTTAACAACCTTTCTTTATGTAAGTAATGGTAGGATTACTGCACTAGTTCAGGAATTATTGCATCTTCAGGGAAGGCTGTCCTTTATTTTTTATTCTCCTTTATGTCCTAGGAACTGAAATGCAAAAACAACAACAAAAAATTCTTTTACAAGAGCTTTTACTTAGATATTTCACTGTTGCCTCAGAAAATCATCTGGTCCAACCTTTTGGTTCATTTAGCACCATGTCCAGTTGTATCTTGAAAATTTCCAGTTGGAGGGACTCCACCATGTCCCTGGGGAGTTTATTACAGGGATTTGTTGTTATCACTGTAAAAAAAGTCTTTCTTATATTGAGATGAAATGCTAACACTTTTTTTCCATTAAGCAGTGCATTTACAAAGTCCATTAAAATTAAGAAAGGTTCTGGGCAATTGACGTTTCCTCAGTTTTCAAAGTAAGCACCTTTGCTTTCAGTATTGGTTATAAACAATTGGCCTTCCATAATCCAACTGTTGGTAGCACTGAATTTGTATAGCATTATAGCTTCAAATATAACTGAAACCTTCAGCTTCATGGTATTAATTAGCAAAAGCTGATGTACTACTTAATGCCAGAAGCACATATTTTTGACTGTAGTTGTGATAACTTGAGACAAACCAACCTGCTAGGGCTTGGAAACATTTTTCTCAGAGTTTTTGTTTGTTTATAGGCTAAGACTCTCTTTGGCTTTGCAAAAGTTTGCAGTCCATAGAGGGCTGGGAGAGAGCACAAAACAAGCAGTGTCTAAACACCTATATGGGAGGCAGAATGCCCTAGCAGTGGTAGGTGCAGCTGCTCTTAGGAGGTGACAGAGTTACCTGCAGTTGTCACCTTCATTACTGCTCCACATGGAGCAGCTGGAGCCGCTGTCTCACTGGATAAAGGCACCAATTCAAAGAACTTGCAGGAAGTTCCAATCAGGTCTTGCACAACCCCAGCAGAGAAATCTTTTTTCCCCTCATTACTACTTTTTGGGATTCAATTGACTGTGGGGTCACCTTACAGTCCAGACCTCAAATATAAAACACTTGGGCCACAGTCTCACAAGAGCATTCATGTATTTGTATTTGCTCCCAGGGCTTCCTAGGAATAGAGATGGTGGGGAAAAGTTTTGAAATGTTTTTTGTTATGTGTAAAAGGAAGAGCTGGAGAAGTGTCATGAACTCAGTAGGGATGTATAAATAACATTTAACCTTTGCATTGAGACACAGGTGCAAATCTCCAAGTGGCGACAGTGGGTGAAGCACCATAAAAGCAGAGCCTGGGAGAGGAGTGGGGCTGAAGTGACACTGCAGTTCCAGGCATGATTTTGTGCCCGCTCAGAGCTGATAGTTCCTCACCTCTGAAATTCAGACACCAGCTCCTGCTGGACTCAGACCTCAGCCAGAAATCTCTTGCTTTTACTTGCTCTGGTATTTGTCCCCGTGGCTGTGATCCTCTCCTGGGGGTGTACAAAGGGCACCTCTGCCATCTCCGCTTCCGTGCCATCCTGCTGGGAAGAGCCAAACTAAGCAAACTGAAAGAACATGGTGGCATCTCTCTGGAGCCTGTTATTGCCATTGCTGGCTTTCAGCAGAGAAGCAAATAATGTTTTGTAAATGTTTCATCTGGGTCCTGTTATAAAAGCAACAAACAGGCTTGTGCTGCTTTGAAGTGCCCTTGTGCTGTCTCCATTCCTTTTAAGTGAAACCAGATTTCCACGCAGATGGTGACAGAAGATCATTAGCACTTTTATGGAAAACTCCTCTGAAACCTGTATCAGATTTGTCCCCTTCAGGTTCAAATTTCTTAAGTTGCAATTAAGACTGGGCTTGGTTTCTTCTATTTTTTATCCCAGTTCAACTGAATTCAAAACCCACAAGAAAATAGTTTCTTCTTTTGAGGTAGTCCAAGGTCTCGAGAAAACCTAGAAAATACCTAAGTGCTTTTGTTCAACTAGAAAAAAGAGCATAAACGCTGAACAATCTGAATGCTGGACTTCCATTTCAGAAATTAGAATTCTGTGAAATCTCATTGGTTCTGCACATATTTAACATAACCTCGCAAAAGCTTCACTCTTTTCTAGCAAGCAGTGGACACTGACATATAAATAACAGAATCTCTGGGCTTAAATTCTGCTTCTCCCAGAATTCATTGCACAAATTAAGGCAACTTTTGTTTTAATTTCTCATCAAAGAAAATTTTCAGATGTATAAAAGTAAATTCACTGTATATTTTATTCCACCAAAAGTATGTTTTTAAAGCTCTTTACTAAGTTTTCAAGTGTGGTCCATATCTATCTATCTATCTATCTATCTATCTATCTATCTATCTATCTATCTATCCATAAACACATGTATGTATGAATATACATATATTTTTTTCTTGAGACATTTATAATCCCTGTCTTTCTAGTAGGCATCAGCTAAATGCTAGGCAAGCTAACAAGCTACACATTGAAGAGATATTTGCTAATGATTTGGAAAAAATAAACAATCTGAATTGTTTGAAGTTTCTGGGGCTATCATCTGAGCCATTTCAGTTCAAAAAGCTTTTCAAAAATGCATCCGTTCTATTTCTGTGTCCAAGTTTAAAGAATCTACATAACAAATTTCAGAAACAGATGGATTATCAACATACTCAAGTTTTTTGTTTCAAGACTTGGATGATTATGTGCATGAGTCTTCCTCAAGGTATTTGGCAAGAACACTTTCACCCTTGAGAGCCCCTTGACATCTATTTGGGAACGTAATCTTTGTGAGTCATGCATGTATGTAAGTGCAGTTAGTTTTAAGTGCTTATTTTGAGAGAGAAAGGAAAATATTTGCAGTGTTGCTGAATCCATAAAATGACATGCATTCTACAGAAGGACACAAGACACACGTGTTTATTAAAATAAAAAGCTTTAATGCTTTTGCATTTAAAAGATTTAGCATAAAATAATTGCTACAAACATGCTACAACATACATGTTCAAAAAGTTTTCAGTGCTTTCTTTCAAAGTTCAGCATTTTGGCAAAAATAAGTTTTTCTGTATGTACTTCAAAACTTGGCTATCATAATACTGATATAAAATACTTCATGTAGAGTAAAGTCAGGTGCATAAAATACAATAAGTAATAAAACATACTGTTTGTATAAACATTTAAAGTATAAATTTCATTAGATAACATGCAAATACTGCAATATTTTAAATGGCACTTAAATATAGATACTGAGATTCTTTATAATTTTGCATCCAATATGAGATTCTGAAATGTACAAAACTATAAAAAGAACACATCTCTTCACTGAAGTCAGGTACTAGCATAGAGCTTGATTGTCATTTTACAAGCAGTGAGCCCAAAGTCCTACAAGTCTTCACTAGTCCAGGGAAAGATGTCTACTGAAATAGGCCCAGGGCTAGTTTTCTTCATAATAAAATAGGAAAGCATATTTACATGAGAATAAACTCTTAAATTTTTGGTAAGGTAATTAAGTAGCAGCAATCTGTTTCTTCAAAAAATGATGTTTAAAATAGGTGCATGCTTTCATTGTCACTGATATGCATCTGAATAATACAAAATTAGCATTCTTCAGTAAACTCAAAACACTGTTTAGTTCATTGCTGAAAAACCCTATAAGATCCTTTCTCCTCAAAATCATAAATCCATAACGTCAGAACCTTCCAGAGCGTATTTATGTTTCCAAGAACCATGGAAAACAATCTGATTGTGCTGAAACAGTCATCTGACTAGTTATGAATAAGAGAATCATGTTTTCACATTATTCAAATACTTTTAGTCCTTCATTGAAAAGTGTAGGTTGATCAAATCTTGCACATTTTTTGTTTTCTGTTCAGTGACCAACAGCTCCAAATGTCCTTCACCATACAAATGCCACAGTGCTGATGCCTATTTCCCAAGCAGTTACATGCAGCATGTCAGTGCTGATGACAAGGGGAACAGGAGGCTTATGAGCAGGGAGTGCAGAGCAGGCAGCACTGGAGCAGAGGCAGAAGAAATGCTGAATGAAACTTGTACTTGAGACGCAATCAGAGCTGACAGTGGCACGTGTGACGCTAGTGTTGGGCTGTCCGAATTGATCAGGGACTCAATCTTTTCTGCTTCTTTATTGCAGGCTTCAATCTAGAGGAAAAAAAAAGTTACTGTTTCTCTTCTTACCATGTAAAATGGCCATGCAAAAATATTCCCATCAGCACATAAGATTTAGATAATTTTGGGGAGTACTTGGAAAACAGATCAGGGGTCTCGTAGACTTTGCTACTATGAAAACTCCTGTGGAAATCCTGAATAGTAGAAAATGAAAGGGAAGAAGGAAGCTGTATTTGATGTATTTGATGATGTGTTTTGAATGTTGATGCAAAAAAGCCCACAGTGAATTATCACTAAAGAAAGTGCCTCTAAAATGGACGACTTCCTTACTGACTAACTTCCTTGAAGTCTGCAACAGTGGAAAAATCAAGATTTTCTCCTTCCTGGGCTTTTTCTTCCAAGTCAGAGAAAACTGATTTCATTTATGGGAAAGGGAGAAAAGAATGGAAGTAATAGAACCTGAGAAACCACAGGTTTCCATTTCCCCACTGACATGATGATATTAATGATATAATATTATTCCTGTTAGGAAATTAATTTCTTCCACTTCACTTTCTGCTGCACCCCAGAAAGGAATTTAGTAGTAAGTCTCTTGAAAAGCATTGGAAGCTGCCTCTGGTGAAGTTTAAATTTGACAAGCTTAACATCTGGAAGCTTCAGAAGCTGAGGAGTGTCTAGCTCAGCAGTAGGCACCACCAGCAAGGTAGACAGTGGTGGCCTCTGACTTCAGAGTCCTCCTCCCCCCAGAATCTGACAGCACCTGCTGCAGATGGAGTGAGAGCTGACCAGGCCAGCAAACTTTCCTTCCTAAGTCCTGGTAACATTGTGGGCAATTTCTGCTGGAGAAGAAGTTGGAACCAAGTTGGAATTGAGTTGGATGTAACAGGGCATGAGAAATCAAATTATGTATCTGCCTGAGAAACAAGCACCATCCTGTGAAAGTGAAGCAAATCCACGCTGGGTAAATCAAATAGTAACATCATCTACCTGCAATGGTTTGGGGTTCTGATCCACGGGAATGATGAGAATCACAATTTCTGATTCTATGCTTAAGTATCCAAACACATCACACTGTGGCACTGACACATGCAGGCGGATTTTTTCAAGTATGTCAAGTACTGTTATTGGCTTTTTATTCGTTACCTGGAAGAAAACAAAGAACTCTGCGGATGATGTGTGTTATGGAAGATTCTCCTCTCAGTTTTAATAACATTATGTCATGCCAGAAAATGTGCTTCAGCCATTAAACTACTCAGTTCTAAAATCTACTCTAAATGCTAGCAAAAGACCTAAAGGATTCAATGTTTCTAAAACATCATTCTAAGAAATGATTGATTGATTCTAAAAAAACCTGAAAACCAACCCCTCCAAAAATATATTAAAAAAAAAAAGGAAGGAAAGGAAGAAAAAAGAAAAATATTTACTTCTTAAATTAACCATGGTTTTGATATGTGTTGTTCTCCACCTTCATGGTTAGTGTTTCTATGTATCATGTACCTCAAAATAATGTAAATTATTATCTGTTACAGTGGTTTGTGCTCCCACACTGGGAAACAAGAGGCAGAGCAGCCCTGGATTTATAGAACTCTAGTATTTGAAGCATTTTTTTCTCACATGAATCAGCTGTCTGAACTAAAAGAGGCAGACATTACAATCCAGGTATCAGGGGGCTTAGTAGGTGAGAGTAGTTATCACCAACTACTTGAGTAAGACCAATAAATTTTTTTAACTAGAAAGCCTTCTTCTAACAGAAACTAAAAGTTCTTCTTCACGGTCACGTGTTGTAATGTATGAACTGAGAAGCTGCAGTAGCCACTGTGTCCCGGTACCATTAGAGGTGACAACTGGACAACATTCCAGGATGCAGTCATGACCCAACAGACACTGTTACTCAGCAAAATTGGTCAACACACAGACACAGCACCTACAGACACATAATCTCTGACAGGAAAGCAGTAGAATCATAGATGCTGTTCCTATATAATTTGTCTGCACTATTACAAGTCATATAAACTGCAAACCTGAGTCTGCTTATTTGTGCCTACTCTAATTCTGTTTTGCTTTGCATTGTAATTCAATTCATGATTTAGATAAAGAAATAAAGGAAAGTATAAGCAATATAAGGAAAAAACCACCCAACAATCACAACTAACAACTAAAAAAGAATGGCTTTTATAACTTGTTAACCTTTCAGGAGGAAGTGCACTGTAACTTGACTTTTCATATACCATTTAACATTAGGCATGATTGAACTGTTTACCCTTGCAAAATTATCCAGCTTGTCTTTGTCATATAAGATTCTCAGCATTCCAGCACATAGTGGACAGCAGGCTCCTAGGTGAATTAAAGAAATCTCAATAAAAACAAGTAGTCTTTTTGCTTTTAAGTAAGGAAGACTTAAAATTTGAATATTAACTGAGAATGAAAATAGCAAAATTACCAAAGCAAAGTAAATGTTTCAATCTGACAGCAGAATTGCATATTTCTAATACTTTTAAAATATTTGTAACATTTATAATGCAAAATCAGTCACCTTTCATCACACATGTACTACTATCAGCATGAAGCAACAAGATGAATTTTCATTTGTTTTAAGATCCTTCATTATGTAAATAGAAAACTGGAGGCACTGTGTGTACCACAAGCCAAGATTTTGTATGGATGCATGCATATCAACTACAGAAATGATGATTTCAAGAGGTGATATAGCTAGGACATGACAGAAGCATTTGTGCACATTGCAATGATTAATTTCTGCAGTTGCACCATGTTGGAGCTTAAAATCTTTAGATAACGAGGGAGGAAAAGTGGCTGTCTGACAGACATCATATTTCTACTGCTGTTTTTCCTCACCATGTCAGAAACCAAAGGAATAATATTTCAACTTTCTATCCCTGCCTGTGTATTAAATCCACTCTCCAACTTACATGTAATTCACAATCACAGAGTGACATTTACAGTACTAAATGTTATTACAAAGCACAAAGACCCTTTTTCAAAGGGGGCGAGAAAGGAGAAAAATGAATGAAACTCTTTTGGTTTAAGAACAGAGCTTTTCTTGGTCTGTGTATTACCTGTGACTAGTTGTTGTTTCATAAAGGAAGCACTTGTGAACACAATATAAAACTGGTTCAAACCAGCACACTGTGAAACCACTCCTGCTGTCTTCCACAGTACTGTGAATACATATGGTATTTTACTCTGTCTTCTAATTAAATACCATCTTCATCCTTCTGGGAACCCTATGCTGATGACAGCTCAGCATTCCACTGTGGTATCTGTGCTGCCACTTCTGAAAAATTACTCACTGGATTCCTAGAAGCATCCTACCCTGGACACCGCAGACCTCCTCCGTTTCTCCTAAACCCATCCCAGCTGCCAGTCTCTAAGAGACTGAAGGAGCATGTCTCCTAAAGCCACGGCCTTTCCAGTTCAGGTTTACTCGTCTTGGTCCTGATACTGGCTTGTTCTAGCTCTAGCTCTAGCTTTCTGTTGATATAACATTTTAAAGCCCATGTTTTGTTCCAAGTACCACCCTGTTTATACCCAGAGCCCAGAGCACCCTCCCCTCCCCGCAGGGAGCTGCCCCACCTGGCGCAAGGAGCGGTTTGCAGCCTGTGGCAGTGAGCTGGGGACACTGGACGAAGGCACACTCGGAGTGGAAGCCGTGGTGGGAGAGCACGCCCACGGCCTGGCAGTGCCCGCGGTAATCCACGGCCACGCGCTGGGCGTAGGCGGCGCAGACGCTGCCGTACGTCTGTCCGTCGTGCCCGCACACGGGCTCTGCTGACCTGCAGAATGGCTGCAACACAGCAACCCCAACACATCACGTCAGCCCCGCTGCACAAACTCCACAGTAGTTTCAACGTGAGGAAAACCAAAGTTATTATTCACTGCTACTATTGTCAAGCCTTTGAAAAGGTAGGAAATCCAGAGGAAATCCATACGCTGCTGTACGTCTGTCCATCATGCCCGCACATGGGCTCTGCTGATCTGCAGAACGGCTGGAACACACGGCAACCCCAAAACATCACATGAGGCCTGTTGCACAAACTCCACAGTAGCTTCAACGTGAGGAAAACCAAAGTTAATGGGAATTCACTGCTAGTATTGTCAAACCTTTGAAAAGGTAGGAAATCCAGGGGAAATAACCTGCCAGTTTATGAAAGGGCCATAAATTAAAAGGGTAAGTACTGCAAGGAGGTGACAGTCTGAGAAATGCACAATAAAATGTATTTCAGAAACCAACAACTTTTGTTCTGTGCTAATGCTTAAATAAAATGACCATATTTAAATTAACTTATTAAATCAATTAAAATCATTATAATTTCATTATACCTTAAAATAGTCTATTAATAAAATTAATTTCTTAACAACTCATTGGTAATTTATTACTTCTTACTGTGGTTTTGCGTGCTTAAAATTTAGTGTGCATGCACATGTATTTCTAACACATTATTGTATATTTTTTTACATCACTTACTTAGCTATATTACTTATATTTGTGAATGTGTTATTGTAAGGTGACAGAAGTAGCTTGTCTAACATCACCACAGAGAGTGGTGGGATGCAAAAACTAAACCTGATTTTAATCCTTCTCAAGGATTAATATGAAGACTAATCCAATGCAGACTAACTAGAAAATCATTACAGACTGCCTAGTCTGTAAATAGATCCTGAGCAATGAACTTGGTAAACCTGGGGTACAATCACGCAAGCTAAAGACTTTCTATGACTGGGCATTATTTTATATTTTAACAAGTTAAAATTGGTAAGAATTAGCATTTAAGTAATCAAGGAACTGCACTAATTAATGCAAACACACCTCAGTGTATAAGCTTTAATAGTATATATAGGAAGATGTAAATATCAAGAGTATTACCCCCAAGAAAGCATAAGTAGAGCTTCTGATTCCTTTGAGACAACTGTTAACTAACGCAGGGAAACACTTGACAAAATTCTGAAGATTGAGATGATTTTTTATACTAGTTAAAATAAAAAATTTTAAATTACTACTTTCTATTAGAACATTTTATAAGTGATAAACCCCAAAAAGAATACTTAAAAATGACCCAAACAAACAAACAATATTGAAAAAAAAGAAGAAGAAAAATTGTTGAATTGAACACCAAGCAACAAAGAAGATTTGATACTTATTGCTAGAACCACTTCCTACCTGGCATGGTCCTCGGTATGCCAAACTTTTTCCTTTTTGGTACAAAGTGCACAAGTTAGTGTATTCCACATTGTCTGTGTCACAAACAGGATCCCGTGTCTGGTCACAATTTAACTGCCTTGGCACACATTCATGCTGGCTGCATTCAAACTTCTCAAAACTGGTCAAGCAAACTTGTTTCTTTGGTATGCACCTGCAGAAAGTGATAATAATTTCATGTCATGTCATGTAATTTTTTTTTTTTTTTAAAATCTCAAAATATTGAGGGAAAATATTTTCAGTGAAATTTTCTCCAGTGCTTTAGAGCTAACTGTGGTTCAGCAGAGCTGCAGGAAATACAAGTGATAAAATACTCTGAATAGCCTGTTTCAGGTCTCATCAACAAACCTGGAACAGTCTCACACCACGTTTACTCAATGTATGTCAACACAACTACGGTTTCCACTAACATTTATCTTTTATCAAGTATTTTTCAATGGATTATTGACAAAGGCTTGGATAAACTTGTTACCTACTCCCATACTTCATTTGTAAATGAATATTTAAGAACAGCTAGGCTAGAGAAAATATGCAAACAGCAAGAAAAAAAGATTCTATTGCAGAGGTCTAGTCTCACCCTTCTCTGAGAAACGAGTGAAAACAAGACCTACAAGATTATATGGTTTCAATTACAAATATCTAATTGGATTCTAGCATTGGAGGTTCAGAATATTGTACGGCATCCCATCTAGAGGATGACTGCAAACAAGCAGAAAAATCTCGTATTTACACTTCCTTGGCATCCATTCCTCTGCAGCCTTCACTGACAAGTCCAGACAGAAGAATGGCACAAATTCTTTCCCCTTTGTATTAAACATGTACCTTCCATGATCTTATCTGCAAAACATTTGGCATAGACCCCGCAAGGCATCCCTCTGCTAGAGAAATGCCAGCCGATGCAGTCTGCTGAACAGGCTGATGAAAGAAAGGTCTCATGGCCTCTCTGGACAACCCCCTCCTTCCATAAATTACAGCAGTGCTGCCATCACTGGATAATGCACAATATGTCCTTATTCTCTCTGAGTGCTGTGCTCCCAATGCATTACAGACATGCCTTTGATATTAGGGAAGGCTGGGAAATTCTGAGATTTAAACACTTCACAAGTGGAATGTAAGATCCTAAATAGATTCCAAGTGCATTGAGGCATTTTCAGATGAGCATGTTCATTATCAAACTGACCCAGAAAAATGTACTGTGTACAGTCCATTACTGAAACTACAAGTTGAGGTTCTAAGCATAATGGTATTTTGAAAAACTGGAAAGCCTCAATGTACTCTCCAAATTTCAGACATAAAAAGTAAAAAATGTTTATCCACAATGCAGCTTTGAAATTCCAATTTTGAATGCCATTATGGCTGTAACAGCTACAAAACTAGTGTTTTCTCAGTATTTTTCTGCATCATTTTTAAGTGCAGAAAAAGGAAAAAACCCTAAAATTTCTACAATCAGCTTTCATGAAAGCACAATATTACACAACTTATTTTGATGGCTTTCTTTCAAAACAGAAAAATGCACTAATTCAAAGGAGACTGCAGTATTGCACAACACTGAGAAAATTGAAGACAGAGACCAATACTGTGAGCCACATACTTTGATCTCTGTAAGAAAGGTCAGATTTTTTTTCATCTGACACTAGTACAAAGCATATTTTTGTTTTAATGCATTTGTCTATGCAGATTTTGCTTTTCTTGATATTGAAAAACCAGAGATTGTACAGACATAGTTTTCACAAGATTTCAGTCTAAGAAAAAGGAGGGTGATTGATATTTTCCTATTTTAGAGACAAAAAGCACAGATTACTTGACTGAATAAGCAAGACTGACTCCAAGTCTTGAATTCAGATGTGTAAACTAGTAAAAGAAGGTGTGAAACAAAGTAGTAACATGACAGTTACTGCTGTTTTACCAAAATCTGCTTCTCCCACTTTTGAAAGTGTACGTGAAGTCTCTTTTATTGCTAAACTGAGATCTGTATAATGAATTTAATTGACACAGCACTACAAAACCAAGAACTGGCAGTTATTACAGTCCAATATTACTAAGATAAATAAAAAGCAGCTACTTCAAACAGTTATTTTTATTGGAATAGCCCCAAAGTAGAATGTTACAATATACAACACATTCAAAGAACACACAGATCTGTTTTATGAGTGGACGAAGCCAAAGAAAAGCTGAAAAACGTTCTGCTTTTACCTTTCATTTTTATTACAAGGGTTTGGGTTGCAAGGATCCTTGGAAATACATGATCCAAATTCAAACTGGTTGTCCTGGAGCCCGACGCAGCGAGCTATGCACGCGCTGGGATACGTGCGCCCATTCTGGCCACACACTGGGACAAACTGGTCCACACAGTTACAGGGCAAACCTGCAAGAGCAACACACAGAACAGGGACTGGGTGCACACTCATTTTCCATGACACAAGATACGCAAGGTGTCACTGAGGTGTCTCTGCCTTCAGCCCTTTCTTCCCACCTGTCATTTAGCAATGCTGGAGCACACAGGCACTTACAAGGAGCAGGAAGGGAAGTTTGTGTCCTCCCTCTTTGCTCATTCTACTCAGCTTTCTCCATTTTTCCCCTAAACTCCTTATCTCTCATCTCTAGTGCATCCTGTCTCTACTTATTTTCATGTGTTACTTGAGGTTTTATTTTTCAGTATTAATTTTCTTTTTCAAAATATGTGGTTTTCCTGCACTGCGGGTTGGACATGAGAAAAAGAAATAGTTAAAAAACCCGAAGTAATAACAAATTATCAGGTGTTTTCCATTAATACTGTAGAAAGAATTTAGTTGATAATCCCTGCTCTAAAAATACTCAGCTTACAGTTCCCATGGTTTGGAAGGTTACCTGTAAACTTCCGACGTTCATCCTCTGAGCTGTGCTCAGTTAGACACTGACGTGTAGAACAAATCAAGTTTCCAGCAAAACAGGAACAGACATTGCAATCTATATTAAAGGATGTCCCATGGCCTTAAAATAAATGAAGTAAATACATACAATTAATGCAAATGCACCAGAAGACGACATATTCATATGCACTACATAGATATTACATTCTTATTAATTGTTTCTGTAATTTCCCTTTTCAGTATATTTTCCCACTGAAATTTCCACCCTTTTTTTCCCAGTAGATTTCAAGTTTTGCTTTATTCACATAAAGGAAAAGTTTGTTCACATGTGGTTTTGATTAATTAGTTAACCACAGAAGCAAGCACTTTGTCCTTCCAAAGCCTGTATAAATTAGATTTTCCATTTTTTTTTTTTAAACAATAAATTCTGGCTAGCAAGTTTCATGTTTTCTTAAAGGTAAAGATTTTGTAAGGACATATTCTTTTAAATTAAATTTACATAATACTCCTAAACTTTTAGTCTGACACACATAGCCCAACTTGTGTGTGTTTGTCAAGAGGTAAAAGTGCCAATGCTTCATTCCAATCTTCATTGGATTGGAATGTATTTTATAAGTCAGTAACATTTTTACACCTGAATCTAAGAAACTTGGGGGATTTTTCTTCAATTTAGCAACTCCACTTCAGTTTTCTGAACTGTCCATATCACTGCCCTTCACTGTGATGTACATTTTGTATGAAATCAATTTATGTTGCTGACAGACTCTGATCTATCCATAACTAAACTGGGTATCAAAGACGACCAACAAATACACAGCTCTTGAGGAAAATGGAATAGTAATCGTGCCTTACAAAATAAGGTAATTCCCTCTAATCTCTTTTCAAAGGCTTGAGACTGAGAACTAGACCTTTTAAGAAAATACTACCCAGGCACAAGGAAACCTCTCAGCACTGGAGCAATTCAGAAGAGCTGCTCAGGGACAAATGAGGGCAGAACAAGATGGGGTAGGAGAGAAAGCCTCCGTAGCACAAAAAGCTCTTTACACCACAGTACTGCTCAAAGGACCGAGGAATTTGCTAGCAGGGAAAAAGAAAAGCTTAGAAGGTAATGCCAAACACAGGATCTCAGGTGATTCTTCAGAGTACCTGACTTAGGATCCACCTGAAAACTGTGCAGGGCTATTGTCTTTCACTGTCAAAGAGTGCACACAGCAAACTGTGTTGATCAGCAATGATCAGTAATCATTTCATTGGCTGGAGTCAACTCACAATATAAAAAAACCGCAGCATCATTCAAAACATTCAGGGTTGTTTTCTTTGAAGAGAATGGTTTTAAAAACACAGTTCAGATTTTATGTCTAAACCCTGGCTTTTTACAACTGACATATAAACCAATTAAATATAGTTACTGCAAAATATTTACATGGTGACCATAAACTTTTAATTCTTTGCTTTCTTATCATCTAACAAATTTGGAACCTAGTAATTTTTATCTTTTATTGCATAATACCTAGAGTCTTAATCACCAGAAATACTTCATGAGTCACCATGGCAAAAGAGGAAGCTGTCTGGTTTTGGGGTTGTGGTGGTTTGTTTGTTTTCAAATGGACAGCACTTACTGAATATCTACAGCTACACATATTGTTATGGTTACAAGAACAACTGAGGGCTGTACGCTGTGCAACCATAAATACAACTACAGCATCTGATATTTTTGTGATTATTTTCACCAATAGCCTGAAAAATTGCAAGTTTCCTTGGATAGAATGGCCCCTAAAAAGTTACAGTCTCTTATTTGTTAACAACTGCATCTTAAAACTATCGACATTCACTAGATACTTTCTACCACTGTTCATCAAATATATCGTGAATGTTAAGATGTTTTCAGTCTTCTGCTTCCATGAACAAATAGTACCAACTCTGGGAAAAAAACCCCAAAAATAAAAACAAACAAAGTTTTAAGTATGTTTGGCTGCCTTTTATGTTCTTTGGACACACAACAACAACAAAAAACCAGATTCCAAAATTCCCCATTCCATTCCATGGAATACTGCAGGCAGACTTTCCTGAGTGATGCAAATAATTGTACAATTGATTACTTAGCTTGACTTGCTATATTTTGTGATGAAGCAATATCCCGATTTCCTGCTCTTTCCTCATTTAGGGTTTGGTTCCCAATCTGAAAATTATGTTTGTGACAAATGAAACTACAACAAGTGCCTTGCTTCTTAAGTGTTACTTAGTGTGAAAATAACTCTTATCATATGCTAAAAAAACCCCCTCAGTTATTTTGGACTCATGAGATATCTTTAACTTGCTTCAGCTCTGCTTGGCCAACAGTCTGACAGTAGTTTAGAAGGGCTGATTTACAGTCACTAAGCAATGTCTAGTGCTGAGATATGTAACTGTTCACTAGCAGAAAATCTCTTGCTTGCTGATTCAAAGACACCAACTTCAGACAGGCCCCAGCTCAGCACAGACTGCATTTTACATTTAAGACCTTCCATAAGTCTCCCCCTACCTTAGTAGAAGCTTTTCTTTTTGTTTTCTTTCTCCAAGATTATAATGCCAGTTTGTGTGACAAGAATACACATTTAAAGCTCTCAAGCAAAGAGTAAATCTGAAAATAAATCAATATAATCTTCTAAGAAGCATCACCTGTCACATCTCCTTGAACTCCTTTGACTGTCAGATTAGGTAGGACCCAATTAATCCTTTTCACCCATGCCAATTTAAATGCTAAACAGGGAGCTGCCATGGTGAGGAAGACTTGTGTTCAATACACCTTCATCATCATCATCATCTATTTGCTTACATGTTTATTTTTAGGCATATGTTAGCCCCATTGACAAATATCTTAAACTATAATTCTCTTTTAATGTTGAGATTGTGCAAAACTTATTAGGGGATGTTTAGGGGAAGAGCCAAAGGAAAGGAAAAGGAGGAATTAAGATGGATCAAGCAGGAGAATGTGTGGGAAAGCAAAGGGAAGAGTGGAAAAAAGGAATGGTTCAGTGTAGACAAGTAGCTGGACAGTCTGCCTTTCTCACTGAACCTTACACTTGATCACCACAGCATATCCTGTATTTTTATCCAATCCTATTTTTACACTTTTAAAGATGTGTGTTTCCTACTCTGAGTATGTGCATGAGTACTAACAAACCTTAAGCTAGGTAAGTGGGGAAAGAGGTCTTTGTGCCAGCCACTGGGTTGGAAACAAACCTTGGGAGTTCATGGGTCCAGATGCCACAAGTCACTGGAAGGAAGGAAAAAAACCCCAACAAATCCAAAAGAACCCCCACCAACCATTTGGAGCAAGCAAAAAAACCACCCCTAAAAACAAATGCTGTACTGAGAAGACCCTTCACACAGGACTGTGACTGATTGAGGCTGGCACAGTTCAGTACTCATTTCAACAATGGAACCCTCCAGCATATGTAAGACTTAACTCAGTATTAAATACAGGCATGCAGTCAGCAACTTTTGTGTTTTCTGATAAAGCCTGAATTCAGCTCCTCTGAGTCTCCTCACGTAGCTCAAAATTCATGAGGTAAGGAGCAGGTGCTGGATGCATCTCTGCTCTATCACTTACTTTTCCTTTGTCCTCCAACAATGCATGACTTCTGCAGGTCAACACAACGCATTTCCATACAGTTCTCCAGCAATCCACTGTGTCCACAGGTACAAATCTTGTAACACCCAACATCACCAGCTGAGGATGGAACCTGGATAAGTGTACCTTGTCGGACAATAAAATCAGAGGCTTCTCCCAGTTTGCAGCCTGCATACAAGGAGAGAAATTAGCTCATAAGTAGTAAACATGCAGGCAACTGCCCCTACTGCAATTAATTACTACACTGCAAAAACATAAGGTGTTCTTGAGCAGCCTTACTCTTGCTCTTAAATTCACCCATTTCACAGAGGCAACAAGCAGCAAAACCAGAAGATATTTGCTTGAGACAAAGTTCTGAAGTACCTGTAAAGATGCTGCTTTTGAGAAATAGACTTGAAATTAAAGGAATTCTCAAGTATTTTAATTTTCCAGCTCTGTAGTAGTATGAAACATGCTATATGACAAATACTACACATGCTTCACTCTCTCCAATACAGAATTTGAATTAAAGAGTCTCATGCAAGGCCCAGTCATTTCTCCTCCCTCACATATTTTATTGTGCCTTTCTTCTCTACCTGTACCTCTTAAGAGTGAACAGTTAAGTGGTTGTGAGGAGGGGAGAAAGGGAGAAAAAGCAGGAAAAGTGGATAAGAGAGGGAAAGAGAGGAGGAGGAGGAGGAGGAGGAGGAGGAGGAGGGAGAGGGAGAGGGAGAGGGAGACGGAGAGGGAGAAGGAGAGGGAGAAGGAGAAGGAAAAGGAGAAGGAGAAGGGAAAGGGAAGGGAAAGGGAAAGGGAAGGGAAAAGTTTTAAGAATTGCAAGGAAAAATAATAAAATAAACCGCAGATTGAAATAACCCTATAAGGGGTGAACTGCAACAAACCCCCTGAAACTTTCAGCCAATAAAGAGACTGAATTTAAACATAAAAGTCACTCTCCAACCTTTAGAGGAAGCAAATTGTCTCTTCAAAAGCTCTGTGTGAGCTTGTTTTCAGATGACTCTGAATGAATTTTGCAGCAAGTGAAGACAATACAACCTCTATAGTAATAAGGCTCAGCTTTCCAGGAAAACAAAAATATTTGTAAGGGTCATAATAGCATAACCAAAACAATGTCCCTAGGGTCACACAAGGAATGAGCTGAAGTCTATCCTTTTTTTAAAAAGCTTTTAAAAGAGCACAAGTAGAGCAGGTGTATGAGTGAAGCAAAATCCAGTTTTCCTCTTTTTAATTAGGAACCACTGGGGAAACTGGTGATCAGCCATGGAACAGCTGGAAGAAAAGAGGCTCAGGGCACTGATGTGAGACAGCTATGGCAATGTTCTCTATCACCTCCTCTAGAAAGGAGGCTGCTCCATACAATTCAGTGTAAAAATCAGTGTTGCTCTCACTTGCTCAGTCACACACATGTTCAAGTGGTCACCAAATGCACACTTTCTGCTCTCCTTCAAGAACCACAGCTGACGCCTCATGTCATTGAATGGCAGCTTCTGCTTTAAAGGAAAGGGGAAAACTCTGGCAAGCACTACCAGTGTTGAGGGCGGAACAATGAAGGGGTTGTAGAGGCTGGACATTGCAGTCTCACAGCTCCTTTTGTAGGTTTGATCCTTGTTACTGACACCACCCAACCCTGCCATTTCAAAGTTAGGTACCTGAAGCTTATTCTGCATGAGGCTCTCTGCCCAGTCAGCAGAGGTGACTACACATGGTGCAGAGGTTAGACAACACAAGTGTTCTGAAAAGCAGCTCCCAAACCACCATAAGTGTCTTTCTGGTGAGGTGCAACCACATTAGAAGTGTCACTGAAGGGAGCAGAAGCAGAAACGCTGTCGGCTGCACATCCAGATGTCTTTGGTGGGAAGGGCTGGGTGTTGGGTCAGTGGGAGGGGAGATGTGGCACTGTGCATCTCTTACTTCCTCTGGGTTGTATTCCTTCCTCTCATTTTGTTATCTCACTTTTCATCATCAGCACCATCACAACTATTATTATTATTGACTTTATTTCAGTGACTAAACTGTTCCTCCCCAGGCCAGAGAGGGAAGTGAACGAGTGGCTGTGTGGTTCTCAGGTGCCAGCTGGGTTAAACCCTGGCACAGCAATTCACTTTAAAACCTTCAACAACATTTCAATGACATGTTTACCAGCAAAATTCAGTAAAGAGAAGCCTAAAAAACCTTACCTGGCACACACAAATATGGAAGACACAGCTCTCCAGATTGACATCCTTTTCTATTTACTTCACACAGCTGATTAGCTGGACATGGGTTTGGATTACATGGATGTGTGACATCTTCTACAATGTTGCCTAAAGAACTTGGGCCTGAAAACAGAATATATGTCATCTACACTGATTTAAATGAGGTTTATTTTTCTTCAGAAAAGCATGGCATTTCTTATATCCAGTAAAATCATATTTTTGACAATTCTGTGATTTTTTTTTTACTTAAATTATAGATGTAGAAGCTTGATAGGACCAGGTAGTTAACTTATTACAATAGTTTAATCCTCAGTCCTGCAAATAATGACCCAGACAATCCTTCACATGCAAAATATCTTTCCTTTATCTTGTCTGCCCAATAATTTTCTTGTCACATATATCCAATACAAGAAGGAATAGAAGAGATGAACTATGGCAACTTGAAAATTCCAAATTTCTCTAATACACTAAATAAAATGTCTCATATTCAATACAATTTTCTTTGAAATAAATAATGAAGATTATTAAAAGTAATGACAAGCATTCAAAATATCCTGGTTTCTAATTTTGCTGCATAGGTATGTTAGTACTTACTCAGGTAAGTATCCAAGGGTATACAGTTCTCCAACTCATCTGTTGGAGATAAGAGTTCACAAATGCTCTCAGCTGAGTGGCCTTCAGGGAATCTATTATGATCTCCACACTTCTTCAGTATTTCCACACAATCTGATCTACAGATAAATACAGAGACAGGACTTCATGAAGACTACTTGAAGAAAAAAGAGCTTATATGAAAAAGATTTCTTTCTGTGTTATTCCCTTCCCTGACTCCACAACTTTCCCAATATGCCTCAGAGCAGAGTGCTTGTTTATATATACATATATATATATATATATATGCTACATTTCAGATAGGAGGGAGGAACAAATTTGTGACACAATGACAGAAACTGCTGCTTGTACTACTCCTCTTTGACTTTGGTGATCTTTGTTTTCTATGGCATCATATGCATGTGTCTTCCATGACCGAGCATTTCCTTCCTTTACTAATGTCTAATATGGGTTGAACTCCACCTCACTACCTGCACTATTAACTGCTCTTTTTTTCTACTCAATCACCTGCTCTCAAAACTTATTTAAAAAAACCCAACTTTTTTTTTTTTATCTTTCTGTCACCTGAAAGTTATTAGTAGATCCCAAAACCAAATAAAGAGGAAAGGTTTAAGACACCATGGAGAGCAAAAAAACCCCTTCAATAAATCTTTTTCACTTTACAATGCAAGCATATACATCCATCTCATTAATAGGCAAGTTCATTTACAGAGATGGAGATTCAAGCAATGGCAACCATGGAATGGAGATTTAAGCAATGGAAATCACGCAATTCCATATTCCTTCCATGTTTGCCTTGCTATGTTTTCCTAACACAGCAAACACAGTCCTACAGCTTTTTAGTTTTCATTAAAATCCTTAGTTAAACCTCTAAAATGGTTTTTGTTTTCCCCACAGTACTTACTTGCAGATAATACTTCCTCTAGATTTGCTGTGACAGGGTTTAATCTGCAGGGAGCAGGCGATTGCTTTCCACATTTCTGGTTGGCATTTTTTAATATCAAGCACAGGAATATTTATGAATGGCATCTTAATACTCCCTTTTTCCCATAGCTTCATGTCATTCATGGCTCCCTGGTCTGATTGAGTATTGCAGCTTCTAAAAAGTTCTGTTGGTCTTAAAAGGAGAAGGTAAGATATAGCATGTATAAAAGAAAAAGAAAGTACCACACATTTTCCCTTTTCACTGTAAGAACTCTACATCCTTCATATGGCTTGCTTTTTGTGGTATACAAACCATTAATCCCTCCCACAGCTAAGTATGAACAGAAATAATTTGAAATCTGTCTTTAAGGAAGACAAGGTCTTTAGGACTCAAGTCTGAAACTCCCTTCTCACCTCTATCTCTTAGATCAAATATCACTTTAATATTTCTCATCTGAAGCTGACTTAAGAGCAAATATCTTAGATAGTCCAAATATCTATGTAAATGTTTCTTCGTGAATCACTAATGCAAGTTGATTTATCATTTGTATTTAGCCAGGCTTGGGATTCTCCTACTCATATAACACTCATGCCACTACATATTATTAAAAACAAAACAAAACAAAACAAAAGACCAGTGATCTCCAAGAGCTAAGAAAATTTAGGGGTTTTTTTTAAACTCTAACTATGACCTTGCAATTACTTTCAGACACCACTTTTAAATAATTTTGTCCTATAGAGTACAAACCCACAGAAACATCTCTGCAAAAAAGGAATTTTGAAAATGAGTAACATGTAAATTTAACAAACATTTTTACCTTATTTATAATTTACAACATTGCAGTAACCATGACTTACTTGTCTATGCAGTAAGACAGAAGAATATGCAGAGGTAATACACTGTGACATTTTACAAGTTTACGGGTTAACTTTTATTCTTGTAAGTTTTGTTACATCTATTGCTAAACACATTTCCAAAAGTTCAATCTAAAGAAAAATGACTTATTTTCAAATTAACTAAAACCATATTTGCAGAAAGAAAGCTACATACGATCTCAAAATAAGTCTTAAAAACATTTCATTTTATTTTTGAAATCAAAGCATAGGAATTCCTTTATAAAATATTCAGTGTCTCTCTCCTACCTGTTATTAAAATTAGTGCAGTAAGTAAGATTTCTACAGCCCAGCTGACAAGGTTCTCGTACATCTGCTAAACAGGTCAACATGGAAACTTCAACTGCATTATACTCACAAAAGCGATCAAATTCTTGCCAGCTCTGTGAATTGCCCCAGCTCGTGCTATAAAGTTTAGTGCAGAGCTCTCTGAAAACAAAAAAGAAATAGAGATGAAGAAAATGAAATTGAAAGAACAACAGCCATTCAGATACAGCCCATCACTTCTTTGCTGCTCTCAACAGCCTGTGCCACCACAGAGGGTTGATCAGAGCCCATAAAGTCTGCAAGGGTACCCAAACGTACTGCTCAAAGCAAATAATCCATTTTGCTTGAGAATGTCAGCACATCTTTAAGCTAGTAAGAACAAAAGACGTCAGGATGCTGCAATATCCAATAAAAATGTAAAAGCTGGAAACCTGAGCTTACAACTTTGAGATGAAAACTAGCCCAGCTAATTTTACTGGTAATAAATCTAAGTTGACATCACAATGAACAACTTCTAATCCCATCCTTCAGCCTCAAATCACTTTCTCTTCCTACAGAAATGACTGTCAAGCAAAATACATTCCTTCTTTTGCCCTGATGTTTGAAACAGGGATACTGTTTGCTGCTTTTGTTTGAGATGTTTCCTGGTGTAAGCAATACCCAGTTCACTTTGTTCATGGCAATGTCCTGCAAACTACAACTGTTCCCATCCCAAGGTATGGAACTTCACTGTACTATTAGATCTGCCTATTGGAAACTTGACAGAAGGATCCATTTTAGAACTCATTGTCAAAGCAAGGAACTAAAGGATACTTTATTTACTATCCTATGCTACAATGTTTTAAGAAATAATGTAACTCCTGGGCTCTACTACTAAACTCATTAAAGATCCTGCTACATTCATGAGATGTTGTTACTGGAAACTTTGATATAAAAGGAAGTAACAGCTCAAAAATGTTTGCCACTCATTCAGACACATTGATGCATTTAAAATGCAATCATCATCTATTTTTAAAGTGGAAACAAAACCACCCTATACTAAAAATGCCTCAATAATTTGCAAGCATGCAACAGTTTGCTGAAAACATTTGTTTTTCTAAATGTCAGAATAGTTAGTTCCTTTATTTAATTACTACATAACCTAAGTTATTTTTCAATGAGAAAAACCAGAAGAGCATCTAGAAAGGAATACTGCCAAGGTTTTAATATGAAGCAACCAGGCACTTCAAAGTTTGTGGAGTTCATTGTCCTTTAGTCTCTCTTTAGCATCTTGTTAAGACCTCCTAACCAGAGGTTGCAGTATTGGCTATAATGACCACAAGTATGGTACAAGTTTCATTAACTTACTGTGTCTGCTACAATAAGCCAGTGCTAAATGTGAGACAAGGTTGTTTCCTCTCATAAAACAGTATGTTTGGAGATCCAAAGTATTGGACAGAATAGTTTACCCAACAGATAACTATCTGGTTACCTGAACCTGTATTTTTTCTAAGAATTCTAGCACTTCCTATTTGATGCACATAGCAAGATTCAGGCAAAGGCCAGAAACAAGACAAATTCCTGAGAACTTTCACAACTGGAAATGAGGTTAGAGAGGTACTGACCTACATGTGGAAGAATTTGCTTTAGAACAGCAATGGAGCTTAGCTCCATCAAGGCCTGTTGAAGGTGGGGGGTGCACAGTGACTCCTGGGTGAACAGATCTTGAACTCTCAAGAAAACATTGCCAAAGTGGGTCCTGAGGCAGAGGCATGGTTTTACAGCCTTCTATAAGTCCATCAACAATTTCAAGCTCTGTTTTCATTGACATTAGAATTCTTTTACAAGCAGTCTGACACGCATAGTCTTCTGCTCTATCACAGCAATACAAACCTGTTAACAAAACAGTTAACAGTCAAGCACAAGACAACATTAAAGATGTACAACATCACAGCCCTGAGAAATAAAAGTGCTGTAAGGTGCCTTCTTCTCCTCCAAAGAATCTCAAATAACATTGCTTCTCCTAAATAGATACAGAATCAATTCTGGAAAAAAACTACAAAGCCAATATGTAAAAATAAGAAGTAAATAAAAATTAATAATGCATCTAAACCCAAAAGTTATCATTGTATAAATTCATATAATGATTGCACCTAACCCTAAAGTTATCATATAGATTCATACAATGGTAGTAATACAATTTATATGATAGACTTCTACAATAACACATTTTATATAAAATGTACATGAAGTACACTTTCAGTATCTTCTCTAACTTTCAGTAAAGAAGGATTTATTTGTACTTACTGTCTGTAGGGTTTCTCATGGGATATGACTGTGTGTAGTTATTCACGCAGTGTATGAGCTGAGGGCTAATAGATGCACAGTAATTTTCAACTGCTTTAATTTGTGAGGGACCAGGAGAGGAGTCTGTCCGAAAAATTGCTTGGCAATATTCCCGGCAGTTCGTGTGGTGACCTGCGTAACTGCAACAGACTGACCCCACTGGGGAAGCAAACAAACAAACAAGCAACAGAAAATCTATGGGTTCCTACACAGAGAAATGAAGAGATGAGCATGTCAGCATGTCTGTATAACACACAAGGATGCTCAAGGAAACAAAACAAAAAAAGGAAGAAATTCTACGCTCTATTGAAATATCTCTGTCTACAGAATGACTGGAAATATCTGTAACTAGCCAAAATACATTTGTTTGTCTGGCAGGAGAAAAAAGTCCTAAAGTACTAAAGCCGCCTTGAACCCAAGTTCAAGACACAAGCAAGCCAGCTGAATCTTATTTTCAGCTGTTGTTTTCTTATTTTAGGTAACCAGACGTGTCCAATAATTGAATTATCAGAGAAATACTACCAATAAACAAACAAATATATGAGTACTATCATTCAAAAAACCCAGACAGATGGTATTGGTGATTCACCCATTTTTGCTATGTTGTTAAATACATATAGTAGTTCTTGAGAACCACTTCTACTAGAATTGATTGAGACAGTGATTTCATTTTATATAAACATATCAGGCAACAAAACATTTGCATGGTTCTTCAAAATTTCAACTATGTATCTGATTTTGCTACTTAGCACACATCAAAGGAACAAGCAGAACAAAAAGATGACACAAAAGACAAATACAGATACACAAATTAAAAACTGATATTAATTATACAAATAGCCAAATCCCTTTATTACTTGAATAAGACAATTTACTCATGTGCTTATATAGGTCTGAAATCCATCTGCTTGTGTATATATTCACCCACAGAATCTCTTAGAGTTTAGAGAAAAAATGAATGATACAAAAGCAAAATAAAATAAACTGTTTGTTATATACTTACTTTCATTTCTGTTAATACAACTAAAGAGAGCATTCTGAAATCAAAACAAAAGCAGTGTTACAAGCCAGAGGACTTCAAATAAATATTTAAGTATCCAGTCATTTGTAATAATGAACTAATAAACCTTTGGCATTACTTGCTTCAATTAGATTACATTAAAACAAAAACACTATACAAACAGTGAAACCAGGAAATTAAGAGATCAAGGGTCACCAAAGTTCTGTGTGCACTCATAATAAAATAGATAAATATTCAAGCAAACAAGTAAATTGGAAGATTTTCCTGGACTAACTTAGAAACAAGGTAAACTGCTGTAATAGGGTGTCCCAAAATGTTTGGATTGTTTTTTTAAGGACAATAATTAAAAAAATTCTATGTAGAAAAAAAGAATTCTGCACAGATGGATACATGCAAATAGTAAATCTCAACAAAATAACTCCATGACAATGTACCCTAAAAGCTAAAGCATGCAACCAACTCCCGCAAACTGCAGCTGAAAGGCACAGCTGGGGGATGTACATCTTAAATGTCAGAAGAAGGAAAACACACACATCCTGCTGCTTTGTTTCAGAGGTCTCTAATCTGCAGACCAGTCATGGAATGGTTTGGGTTGGAAGGGACCTTAAAGCTCATCTAGTCACAAACTTCAGCCCAGGTCGCTCAGAGCCCCATCCAACCTGGCCTTGAACACTTCCAGGGATGAGGAACCCACAGCTTCTCTGAGCAACCTGTGCCAGTGCCTCATCACCCTCATCAAATAAACATTTCTTCCTTGTATCTAGCTTGAAACTACCCTCTTTCAGTTTACAATCATTAACCCTTGCCCTATCATAACAAGCCCCGCCAAAAAGTTTATACCCAGCTTTCTGGTAGGCCCCCTTTGGGCACCAGAAAGTGCTACAAGGTCTCTTAAGATCCTTTTCTTCTCCAGACTGAACAACCCCAGCTCTCTCATAGGAGACTGTCTTCATAGGAGACATGCTCTATTTCTCTTTGTGGCTCTCCTCTGGACTCACTCCAACAGGTCCACATCTTTCCTGTGCTGAAGACTCCACAGCTGGATGTTGCCATGTGGGTCTCACCAGAGCAGAGTACAGGGGCAAGATTCCCTCCCCCACCACTGAACTCTTGCCAAAAAACCCACAACCTTCCCCACTGAATAAGCACATTTCCCGTTAAAAAATTAGATACTGCATATAAGCTGTCTGGAACTCTATGCAAAGATGAAGTCATGAGGTTGAAATTCCAAAATATAGCTGCCAGTTATCAAAGACTAAAATTATATGATTGTGAGAAAAGAGAATTTGAACCTCCTCCATATCTAACCTCTACAATTGTCAGAACACCAGATTATAAAACATGATCAAATACATCAAAATGGTGACAAAACACAATCCCCATCTTCAAAAAATTCCTGCTCTCCCCTATCCCTATAATTAAACAAATTCGTATTTCACACAGAAGAGGGTATCTAGAGAAGAAAACAGAAACACCATCAGACTGACCCCGAATCATGTGGAATTAGTCTTGTTTCAATACAGGAAAGCACCAGATGTGCTACTATCTCCAAGACAAGGAAGAGACCTCAAAATGCAGACCTAGTTCAAGCTCAGTAGTTAACCAGATTCTTCATCTACCTTAGTTACTAGTTATTCACTGCATTGCAGAGAAGTGGGTATCCCAAATAATCTTGGGGCTATTTTTGTGCATATCTGTACTGCTGCAAACAGACAAAATTACAAATGTGTTAGGAATTAATTTGATTTTATTTTTCCTTTTGTCTTGGATATTGTTTAGTGTGCAGGAATTTGGTTTTCATTCATATTTTCTACTTGCTTTCTTCTGAACACAAGATTTTAAACAGACCAGTCTGAATACTGTAATGGGCAGCATCAAATTCCTTCTGTTAATGCTCAGAAATTAATTTGAACCTTGGGTAAGCCATGGCAGATGTGGCAATTGAAGACCCTGAGAGAAAAACACAAATCTAACTTGAAAGTGTAAGTTATTTTTCCACAAATAGCAACTATTTATAATTCTAGTGATGACAAAGGCATAGACCTATAGGTACACCTCTCACAAAAATTGAAAAATCTGCCTTACATAAAACAAAGCCCCAAATCTCATAAAGTAGCAATTCAGAGCTTTTATTTTCATGCCAAAAATACCCTCTACAATATTTCAGATCCTTTCTCCCAAAAGCATGGGTATTGCATTATTTCTCTCAGATGAAGATGAATTTGCAGCGACATTCTTCATCCCAGCAGCACATTTTCATCTCATTAACTTTAGATTTTCCTTTCTTTCCTACACACAAACCAAATGCTGTTATGCATCCATCTGGGTAACACAGACGAGGGACAAGAGAATTAATGGAGAAAGCACACAGAGATGGGGTCACCATCCTACACCTGTAAAGAACAGATTTTTACTGCTGCCTAAAGGCTCATGACACTTTTGTAGCACCATATATCTATCCTTCATTGTGGATGCCAGGCACAGGTTACCAGAAAGGCCCTGTTTCCATGTGGCCACCAGGTTTCTCTGGGAGCTGCCACACACAACAACACCACTCTGCTCCTAAACTGACTGTCCTCAGAAGCTGCTGAAATTTGACTTCTCCAGAGCCACCCTGCACGGAGCACTGGAAGGTGGCACACAAACCAGCCAGGCAGAATGAACACCGTAACTTTATTACTTAATGTACTGGGATAGCAGAGCCTTCTGGAAAGTCTGAAGTCTGTCTGCCATGGTTATACCAAGTACTTGGTCATACTGTCAGCACAAACAGTACTTAGAATCATACTCTAATCCTGCAATAAACTCAGATAAAAATTGTCACATTATTTAGAGGTTGACGGATACAAAAAAGTGATTTTAAAGCAGTTTACGGATAATAGTGTCGCTTGTCCTGCTCAGAGGACACAAAGGAAAGGATAATGTTGAGAAGATTATAGTAACTACTAATATTCCTCCTATAAAGAAGGGCTCAAATTGAAACAAAATTATTCTCTCACAGCGATTTCACACACCAGTTTCATACAGGCAGGAACCTAACCTAATAATAAATCTTCTTTCTGTATTTTGAAACTACAGTTCCACAGACTAATCAATCACTGTAATAATCCTCACATTACTGTTAAGAGGAGGTGGTCTGTCTTCTCTTTTCCACTTTGTTCCTGTTCCCAGCTGTATAGTCTTGTGTATGCCCTTACACCACCACCTTGTCAAGACCCGATCTTTCTCACTAACCCTGATGAAAACTCATTTTTCTCATCCCCTAGGATTTAAGTCAGCGATATCAACAGGCATAATACTACGTTAGAACAGAACAGAACAAGCATTTTTTAGATATTCTCTTTTAGAAGGACCTGCCAGATGCCAGAGGCAGAGTAAGGAAAGGAGGGGCATGGAATGTGTGTGGAAAAATGGCAGCTGCAGGAAGGCACAGGAAGAACTTCAGCCACACTGAGTTGATACAGCAACTCACAATATTTCACAAAACTGTAAGTGTCTGCAGCCACTACAGAATACAGTGCTAGTGAGGGTGCTGACTTTGATCTTTGGGTGTATCTGGTAACTCTTAAGTTTACATGCAGGTATATATCCCTCATACATGTGAGGGTTTATAGCTACAGAGATATGAGACAATCTTACAAAAAATTTAAACATTAGTGTCTAATCACCTGTTGATAAATAAAGCTGTTAACAGCACTAGACAGTCAGTCTGATTTGAATTACTAACTGCAACTTCTTTTCAGAACACAAGGTTCATGCCCATCTCTACTAAATCAGCACTCATATTTAAGAAGTCACCAGCTTTTCTGTCCACTCAAGGTTCCTTCTGAATCTTTGAGTGAACTGGCAGTGAAGAAAGACACAGAAAACAAAGCAAAAGGTAGAAGATAGATATAGGTAAGGAAAAACAAAACCAAACCAGCCAACCAATGCGAAAACCAAAAGAGGAGAAAAGTATGTTCTCTTTAAAAGAATGATTAAGTCATCAAGATTTGGGAGAATGATGGTACAAAGGCAACATTATGTACACACACAGTCTGATACTCCATTTTTAACTTGTGTTGAATACTAAACTAGGTGAACGAAGATGGCAATATCAGAATTTCTAAACCACAAACCCAATGATTTGTTTTACTTGTGCACAAGCCCCATCTTTCAGACCTCTCGTGTTTTTAAAGCCAGGTGTTTCCAAGCCTGGTGATTAAAGCCAGTGAGACTACAAGCAGGAGGAGTGGAAAGTGGCAGGTGGACACTGGCAACACAACCACTTACACCTTCAAGCAAAGACTCTCAAAGATTTCTTTTTGGTGTTATGAAAATTGAAAAAGACTATTGAGGTTTATGCAGCAGAGAACATTTTTCAGTCTTCCTCACCAGAACCCCCCCGAAGGAAGATTTTAGCCAGTACTGCAGGACCTAACTGGTTTCGCTCTTTTTGGAGCTCATCAGCTGCAGGTAACGGCTCAAAACCCAAAAATGCATGCACCCCAACACAAACAGAGCAGAACATTTTGCTGAAGGAAGAAGTCCTCTGCATTGTGAAGCATATTATAAGCATATTTTTGCTAAATGGCTGCCTCTTGTGTCTTGAATGAAAAGAGACAGTGAAGCTGTTGTTTCACACCAGAAATTAAGAGTATTTTGAAAAAAACCCACAAAAATTATTTTACTCCCTAAAAATTACCATGGTATCTATATTCTACTAACCTTGTCAGAAAAATAAGTTCAGTACAATTGTCTTGGGCAACTAATTATGTCAAATATTTGAATCTAGATCGTATCCAATTAAGGCCATCTCAATTTATAAGTATTACGTACAGTTAACAAATACTCTGTGCAGTTAAGGACAGAAAAGAAAACCCTCTTGTTTTCTTCTTGACTTCATTTAATCTTTGAATTTATTGAGAGAAGATAAAAGTCAGAAGATAACATACTAAGGTTTAGTGGAGTCAGCTGAAGTGTCAAATAATGGTGAACATCTGTTAAAAACTTTAAAAACTTGCAGTAATAAACAAGTAAGGTCAAGATTTTCCTCCATTATGTAAACAAGTAAAGAATTGAGAACACTTGCACAATGAGGTAGTACAAAATTACTGGAACTCAAATTTTGGCAAGATCACTGAGTGTTCTATCAACCTTTGAACAGCAGAGAATAGAGACAAAAAGCACCAGCAGATGACAATAACATTATCTACAACGTGTAGTGTATGGTCAGAGTCCATCCTGAATTCATTACTTCCAGAGGCCACACACAGTCCTGTGCCTTAGAAGTTCATTAAAATGGTTCAGGAACTTTTAGCTAAACAATGTCCTAAACAGTTCCTTGAGTTATTATCTATTGTCTCTGAGTAATCCACAAAACAATTAGACAAGAGCTAAAAACTGATGACTGCATTTTTCAGCAGGAGTAATTAATAGCCAGCATTCACTAAAATCTCAGCAAATAGCAGGATCGTATGACCCTAGAAGAAAAAAACAAACCAATACCATAGCAGAGTGAATACTTTCCTGAATCCCCCCTAAAACACTTGAAGCTGCAGGCACTGCATTTTAGGCTTCTGTGTTTAAAAACTGTAAAATACCAAAGTGAGATTAGGCTAAAGAGTGCTCAAATCTGTGATAGCAAAACTACCTTTAAACAGTCCAGGGACATCAAAAGTGTTCACTACTGTGCATCAGAGGTAGTTTTAAGAGCAGAAGCTAAATAAATGGTGACATTTCCATTGCATTTCAACTGCTTGGGAGATGTTAATAATGCTCACCTGCAGCAAAGCTCTCACAGTGCCAATTAACTAGAGAAATTTGAATGTCTTGAAGTAAAAATTGGAGTTCTTAATATTCAGAGAGGTGAACTCAGAATATGCGGTGCACAGACTCAAGAGCTGCAACCTAATGAAAACTTTAGTGCTACCCTTTTCATGCACAGAAGGAAGAAAAGCGATCTTAAACACAGTAACAAAGCCTTTACAACTTATTTTAGGATTAATGAAGTATTTTAAGTTGCTCCTCCAGGCATGTATTCCATATGATCTTTTTAAAAATTAACCCCCACTTAAAATTAAAGTTTTAAAAATATGAAAATCAGAAAATCCTACATACAATCCATACCATCTCCACTTCTTTTTTTCTTCTTCCTTTGACTATTACCTACCTTTTTTTTAGAGGAAGATGAACAGGATAGCAGAAAGCTGGAAGAAGTAGTGAAAGATAAAAGAACTGAGGTGCACAGAACTAGAGGAAAAATGAAGACGACAAAAATGAGTATCTGAGAAGCAGAAGATGGAAAAAAAGGACTATTAGAATAAAACCTTCAAAAGAAGGCAAATAAAATAACTTTTGGTAACACTGAAAAATACTGGGCAAGTTGTGTTAAATTTATTCATTTCTGTATGCAGTGCTACTTGAAAATAGAAATTGTTTAAAAGGACCATATTGTTTAACGCCATTTTCAAAGCACTGATAAAAAATGAATATCTTATTCTAACACAATACTGTTCTAAAATGTCTAAAATCTCCAAATTAAAATAAACATAAATATTTAAAGTAAAAGTAGCGTAGAAACATATGATCAGCAGAAAAAGCATCTTCTATTAATCCTGTGAAAAGCCGGCACAGCCATACTGAAATGATTCTGTTACTGCACAACCTGAGACTCCACTTAGTGACTTCAAACTTGGTGACACCTCCTGCACGGAGTTTGGCTTTTTTCACTGCTCTCAACCCTATGCCCTATCCCTGAAGATTTACTTCGTTCTTCATCCTCACTAATTTAGTGGGAGGCTGAACGGTAACTCACGAAGTTGCTTCTCTAATCTCAGAAGATTACCAAAGTCTAATATGCACAGTTCAGCCTATTCTAGGCAACTTGTGAAAATTCTCTGGGAAATCCTTATGTGAGTAAGCTAAGCAAGCTAAGAAGGCTGGTAAGCTATGAGAATGTTTACAAAAAAGAGAATTATATTTTACATCCTTGATCCATCTAGTTTTTACTTTTATGTCATGTACTTAATTATTAAATATCTCAGCAATAGACTTGACAGCTGATTACCAAGCACTATGACCTATACTGCTGCAAACTGATTTTCTAATTAGATCCTCATTTTTGGCAAAGTATGAATTCCTAAATGCAAAACAAACGCAGTATGTATGACATTGTATTTATGTGATTCACATGCAATTTCTGATCTCATGTCACCTCTTTCAGTCTGAAGTATCCATTCCTTCCCCAGTTCAGTGTTTCCCCAGCCAACTCCACCGAATGCAAAGTACAGTACAGGACACAGAAGCTACTCACAAACTACAGAGGGAGCAGGACTCATACACCAAAGCAGCAAGAACAATTTTTTTTAAATGAGAAATAATGACAGGATGTGGGAAACTGCAGGCTCCCTCCAAAAGTTTTATTTGGAATCTTCAATCTTAGGCATATCTTCCTTGAATTTTATGCAATCAATGAGCCTCTTAAGAGCATTTTGAGGATTATTTTCCATGAGCACCTGTAAGCCTGCATACATATATAAAATCAAAAGTCATACAAAATTCTATCATAACTGAAGATCTAGCACATCAGACACTTCATTTCTGTCCCTGACACACTATTTGTATCTGCTACACCCAGTCCTCATTTTAAAAAGTTCGTTCCTTCTTCCCTAATCAGAAGACTGATTCCTTCTACTATGATTTTCCTCCCTCTCCTTCTCCTTTAGTCTTGCACAGATAGCAAGCATTAAGGTTTTCTGTACAATAACAGCAAGATCACTCTTGATTGAGAGTGAGATGCCCAGTTTTTAAAATACCAGATAAAAACTGGAAAAGTAAATAAGATGACTACGACCATTTTGAAGTCATTCTTTATTCTCTTACCTTTCCTCTCCCGTTCTCCTTCAACCCATACTGGCCAACCTCCTACAGCAGTGCAGAAATCCAGAAAAAAAGAAGGAAACAGACCAGCATAACAGAAGAGAAGCTTGCAGATGTTGACAGTATAGCATATTATAGCACGAAAGGAGACAGAACTACTTAAAATGAAAATGCATTTTTAAGAGAACAAGCTACAGCAACTTCAACCCACCCTAACTTCCACAGTGAAGAGTCTAGGAAAATACTCCGTAGATTGTTTAGATAAAAGAACGAAAGGGAAAATAAATTTTAAAAAAGCAATTCAATGCTTCCTGGAAAAAACCAGGAAAACTGCTCCACTTCTGCCCAAATCAAAAGAACGGAAAATTGTCTGATATCCTGAACTGTTGATTATGAGCAGAACTGATGCAGGACTATCTAACTTAGGGCAGAAGGAAATGAGATGAAAGAGGGTGGGAGGAATCTGGCTTTTAATTAAGATGATGATGAAAGGAAAAGCAGTCCTTGCACAATAGCATTTCTACACACTGTGTTAAAAAGAACATAGATAAAGGCAGATTTCTGAAGATATCCTGATAATTTTGTGAGCAGAACAGTAAAAATAACTGCAAAAACTGTAAAAATAGTTTCACAGCTGTTACAAAAACTTATACATTTGAAATTATTTATATTCAGATAGGATACTTAAGGCTGTTCTTTCCTAAGTTTATTTCTTTAGGTCACTTTTAAGCTGAATATCACTGTCCAAGCTGAAAGGTTTCTGACAGATTGAAAGATCACAATGAATGCTGACTTTGATCAAAACGCCTATGAAATAAACTTTTCAGGAATTCAATTTGAAAATTGCAACTTTTTCATTTAAATTAAGGTACATGCAAGTCTAAAAAATCCAAAACTTTTGAACGGAAGGTGATTACACTTCTAAAAAAAACTGTAGAGAGATAATTTACACTCATATGAAAATGAGCACATTCAGAAATACAGCTATAAAAAGACTGAACTTTCCTCTTCTACAGGATATTTTTACAGGATTTATAAAACAGCTGATATAAAAGTTGATTTTTTTTCAGATATATTCAGACACATAAAAACATACCTCATATTCTTTCCTGCAGACCTTTAAAACATCATTTTTTGCAGAAGCCTGAAAGAAAGATAAATGTCTCCATTTGTAGTAGAAAATAATAAAATCATGTTGCAAAATAAAGACAGTTCTACTTTTAAATTAACTGCAATAACAATAGATTCATGATCTATTAAAATGTTCCTTTAAGAACCTAAAGAATCCATGTAAAGCATTAAGGAAAAAAAAAAGCAGACACCATGACTGTTAATATGACATTTAATGAAAACCCAAACCCTCATATTTCTGCACCAAGTTAGTTGATAGTGGAAGCACACTAAGCACCTTTGGTTTTGTGAAGGGTTTGCCAGATTGCAGAATACAGGAAGCATTTAAGAAATGGAAGAGCTTAAGTATAAAGATCTCCCCATTTTCCCTGCTAATTTATCACTTGTGAGTCTCTTTCCATTCTCCTCCTTCCTATATGTTCAGTTCTGTGGTTCTTATTGTCAAACTGAGTTGCAGAAATTCTCCCATCAAACTGCAGATCCCTTTGTTCTATACAAAATCTCGTGCTCCTTTTTCATGTGACTGATATTCAAAACTCTAATAACTACTAACATGTTACTTCCCCCTCCAATAATTTAAAACACTTGGATAAAGTCTGACCTCAGACCTGTTATATCACTGCCTTCAAAATGACTCCAAAATCCCCTCAAGTTTCAAAGATCAAAATTAAAATCCAAATATTTCCCGTTATCCCTAATATTTGGCAGGTATTTAGATTTCAGTATAAACTAAAAAAAAAAAGGAAATGTTTTAACCAGCGTGTGATAAAGTACAAAACATAGCTAAGATTTTGGAACAACAGTCTGCAATCAAAAAATACAACATCTGATTTAGAGAATAATGAGAAATCATGTAACAATCATAAAATTAAACTATCAGAATTTAGTAAGACTACAATAAACAGAAATGTCTTTATCAGGTCTGGACAATGTTTAAGCATTAGGACATATCTGAAAACATGGCTAAAAATGCATTTGAGAATAAACACACATTTCTTTTCTGAAGATCAAAAGTATCCTGTTTGTTTACTCACTCCTCATCTCTCTCCCACACTACTCTGTACTCACTGCTCATCTCTTGCCACATAGTTTAAACTCTGTGCTTTTGGGTGAAAGCAGAAATTTTTTTATTATGACAGCAGTTTGCAGTAGGCTGCTTGGTCAAGATTAAGACTACACAAGTAACATTCACAAATATGAAGTACATCTGTGCTCCACAAATTAATTACAAGGATGATGATGATAAATTTGCTCCTAGATTTTGAAGATGCTTTTAAAGCCACAAACACATATTTAGGGGGAAAAAATTCACAAAACGCTTCACAGATTTTTAATAAAAAGGTCATTGCTAAATTTATGAATTATGCTTAAAACTGTTACTTGACAAAAACATTGGCTCAATTAACACAAAAAAACCCCCCCTTTCTTCCATCTGATGGACAAAAACCTCTTCGAAGAGGCACAAAAATCTGTTTGGGGCTGTAACCACAATGTTGTATCACTAAACACGACACCACAAAGAAAAAGGAGCTTAGGATCAGCCACATGTTGCCTTTCAGTCAACATTATTTTAGAGTAACCACTTTTATGTAGAGACTGTGACAAAAAAAAAGCCAAAATCAAGTTTAGCCTAACCAAAGAGAGCTGCAGGATCAGTCTGGATTCAGCCAGCAGGGTGACAGCCTTACCTGCTTACATGCTTGCCGACACTCCACAGCAATGGCCAGCTCACAGCAGCCCAAACCAACCCACCCGTCAGACTTCTTCAACACTCCTTGGGAAACAAGATGAGACTTATTAGAGTAGAAACTAGGCCACCATTTTCCCTTCTCTCTGCTTTTCAAATTTGATAATCCTGTTCTCATTCAAGAAGCCTATGTACAGATTACATTTTTATTGGAATTCCAAACCAATAAACTTGAAGCAAAAAGCACAAGTCTGTGTTTTTGTAAATGCTGAAACTAACAATCAATTAACTACCTTCCACACACTGAGGTTAAAGATCTTTATGCAAAGCGCTTTTTATGTTAAATGGAAATATTAGATTTTGATAATCTATCTAATCTGAAATATAAAACAACAAAAAAAATCAGGAAAAAAAATCTAATTAAAACTGAGAACATCATCTCTTACAGATACATCCTGTTGCTTGTTTCAACAGCACATTTCTCTACCAACTTTGCCAACACAGAAAATGTTCCATGTTCTTTCTCCAAACTTCCTGTGGTGTTTTTGGTCTGGATGAAATTAAAGTTCTTCAGCTGAGCTGGCATGGGGTTTTCCCAGAAGCCCAAGTTTTGGAGTTCTGATTAAAAGAGTGTTGATACCACAGGGATGTTACTGCAAACACAGGCAGCATCCAGGCCTTTATTCCACAGGGGCTCACAAGTAGGCCAGCAGTGCCCAAGAGGTCGGGAGGGGACACTGCCAGGACAGCTGACCCCAGTGACATTCCATACCTCATGGCAGCATGCCATAAAAGCTGGGGGTTGAGGATGTCAGGGGCTGCTCCTGCTTGGTGACTGGCTGGGCATCAGTTGGTTGGTGGTAAGCAATTATTTTCTTTTGCATCACTTGTTTTTCTTGGGTTTGGGTTTTTTCCTCCTTTCTTTCTTGTTTTTCCTTCTATTTTTAAACTATAAATTGTCTTTATCCCAACCCATGGGTTTTCTCTCTGTTGCCCTCTGATTCTCCCCTCTCCCACTGACAGGAGAATGAGCAAACACTGTGTAGTAATTAGCAGCCTACTGGGGTTAATCCACAACACTTCCTCTGTCATTTATCTCCCCAGCAACACGGTTTCATAGCCAGAACTATCTTCAATAGAAGTTTTCCATCTCCTTGTCTCAATTAATTTATTTCACTGTTTGCATTATCCTCATTTCTTACTATAAAATTACATCAAAATATGGTAAGAAGCGAATTGCTGCCATAAGTTGTTTCTTCCCCTTAACTTAATAGTAAATACAGATTTTCTAATGTTTTCCAAATACCAAAAATAAAATAAAAGAATGTGTTCTTGTATCTATTTCTCATGTAACTTTAAAGACAGAAATAAAGGGAAGGTTTGATCTACACAGTTGCTCAGCAGCTCTGACAAACTTGTTACATTCTTTTTCTTAGGACAGGGTAGAATTATTTAACTCAAATGAACCAGTCATTTTTGTTACAAATATTTAAAAAATAAAGCAGTACTTTATTACATACATAAATTACATTCTTTATGTAGAAATAAAAAAAAAAAAAGCAGAAAGCAGAAGAAACAACAAAATAATTTAAAAAATGCTCTTAAGCCTAGTGGACATGCCTATTTAGAAGAACCACATGGGATGTCCAGCTTTAGAAAAGGGAAGTGAAAGAGCTAGGTGTAATGTCTTAAATTTAAATGCTAAGAAAACACTTGGGAAAAAGTAATAAAAAATAATCAATGGAAAACAATGGCCAACTGGTATTTATCACGAAGAAAGTTGCCTTTAAAACACACTTGGTCAGCTTTACAAACACAGGTGGCATAGAAAATATTGCCAGCATCTATTTTTCGTGACATTCATTCCAATGGGTAAATTAAGAAAATGCACTAATGGCAAATTTATAAAGGAGAAGCAAAATCTTCACAAAGCAAAATTAACACGCTCCCTATGGAAATTAAAATACAAATTAAAAGCTTAATGCTTGATAGAAGTAAGGTAGCAGCAGGTGGTAACAAGTAATTGCTCAGCAGGTGGAGGGAGTAGAGGGCCAAAGGTGCACTCCAGCTTCTGGCTGTAGCTTGTACTCTGTCAGTTTGACCATCTGAGTGGTTCAGAGCCCCTGCAGGCACTGCAGGCCAGTGATCCATAGGTCTTTCTGGAGACTCTCAAAATCCTCTTGACATCTATTCAGAGTACTGCCTCAGCTTTCCAACTCACACTAGCTCAAAGCAGCTGTGAAGGTCACGAACAACTGCACGTACAGCTCACCTTTCACTTCCACAACTAGGGTGCAGAATTAGTTTTTCAGAGGTTGAGCATCTTTGACAGTGTGCAATCAGTGTTCAAGAATCTAGAATTCAGGTTTCACTACATATGTACAGTTAATTGCCAAATCAGCCATTCACTATGCTCTGTTTTAGGCACAAAATACCACAGCAGTCATTTCTGCATAAATTCCTACGTGGGGATTCTTTTCAACCAGAACAGTAATGGTTGGCAGAACATTTATTAGTAGGATTGATAACATAAGGCATAAGAAATCTAAAAAACCTCAAAGAAAAACCATGTGCAATATGAAAAAAAAGATTTCCAGAATTCTGTGCTGCAGTAACTAGCTGTATCCAGGAGAAACACATGGTAAATACAGCTGGACAGCTTCAGGGGCAGTGTCACCACTGAGAAGTCACCACTGAGTAATTAGGCATCCATATTTTGTGCAATACACGTCCTGTGGTTTCAGACATACTGGAACTAAACTAAATGGTGATAAAAGAATGAAGCAAGATACAAATACATGCCAAATTAAGAAAGCTGATGATTTTCAGCTGTTGTTAATATTTTCTTGGTAAGTAGCCCTCTCTTCTATCCTAACAGAAGACAAGCTCCTGAATAAATTGATGTCACAGTCTCAAGAAACATTGAACTTCAATCTTATACAGTAACTCTTAAATTTTGTCATCAAGGTAGTTGTGTGCATTTCTAGATGAAAATACACCTTCAGTGCACAATTAATTGACTGGAGCCCATAGTTATGATAATCCATAAAATTCATCCGTACAATACAGATTCCTGAGCCATAACAAACCATCAAGTTGCCTAACACAAACTCTGGGCCTGCCCTCATATATGTTTCAGCTCCTTAATCACCTTACAGTGGCTCTTTGCTTAACTTGCTCCAGAGTGTTCATAGTTTTCTTGTCCAAAACGCTCAGAACCAGACACAGTACCCCTGACGTGATCTAACCAATGCTGACTAGAGGGGAAGGATCAGCTCCCTTGATCTGCTGGCAACCTTTTCACTGATACAGTCTGGATGTTGTTGGTTTTCTTTGTTACAAGGGCACATTTCTGGATCACGTTCCACTTGGTGGTCACCAGGATTCCCAGGTATGTTTCTACCAAGCTGCTTTCCTGCTGGCCAGCCTCCTGTGCACTGTGGAGCATGGGGCATTCGCCAGGTGCAGGACTTTGCATTTCCTTTCCTGGAATTTCAGGAGGTTCCTGTCTCCCTGTGAACGGCACCAAAATCATCTGGTCTAGCAACCTCTCCTTTCACTTTTGCATCACTGGTGAATACACTGAGGGTGAACTCTGTCCCATCATTAACAAAGATATTAAATAGGACTAGACCCAGCATCTACCCTCAGGATACTGGCCTACAGCTGCCCTCTGTGATGCTGATCAAACCTTCTGGCACAGCAATTTGGCCAGTTTTCATTTCACCTCCACTTCTCACTTATCCAGCTCACACTTCATCTGTTTGTCTCTAGGGAATTAATAAAAAATAGTGATAAAATCCTTACTGAAGCTGAGATAGACAACATGCACTGCTTTCCCCTCATCTAAAAAGACAGTCATCTCATCATAGAGGGTTATCAGGTTGGTTAAGCACAGCTTCCCTTTCATATATCCATGCTGACTATAAACTATCACTGTATCACCTTTTGTTCTCGATGTGTCTGGAAATTGTTTGCAGAAGATCTTCCCAGGGTTTGAGGTGAAACTGTCCCTGCCCTTTCTACAGACAGGAGTGAATTTGCTTTCTTCCCTTCTTCTTCACAGTCCTCAGTACCCCCTCAGTACCTAAACCTATCCTCCTCCATCAAGTGCAATCTTCCTTGCTCTGGACTTTATGACTGATCTCAGGGACCTGGCATTCCTGCAGGTTCATCTTACCAGTAAAGACTGAGGCAAAGAAGTCCACAGGCTATTTAGTGTCATTTGTCACCAGGTTTCCTGCCTCATTCAGCAGCAGGCTCTCATTTTCACCAGTCTTTCTTTTCTGCTGGTGTAGTTCAAGAAGTTTTCTGGCTGCCCATCACATAATTCACCAGGATCAACTCCTGATATGCTCTGGCTTTTCTAATCTCACTGTGCATTAAGTGGAGCTTGGATAACATGATCCTTGAAAGTCAAGCAGCTCTCTTGAACTCTCCTTTTCTCCAGGTCCATGGCCCATGGGATTCTTCCAAGTAGATTGCCTGTAATCTCATGTGTTTTCTCTTCAAAAGGTATACCAGGGTGATTAAAATTGCCCATAAACACCAGTCCTGTGAACACAAGACTTCTTCCAGCTGTACAAAGAAGGCCTCATTTACCACTTCAGCCTGACCAGGCAGTGTGCAACAGACACCCACATCATCACCTGTGTGGGGCTCTCAGTACGATGCACTCCAGTGCCTATAGGCTGTTCTCAGCAGGCTCAGCATCCATTCCAGGCAGAGCTCCATGCAATCCAGTTAACACTCACACAAAGGGCAACTCCTGCTCCTCGCCCTCCTGTACCTGTCCCTCACAGCACACATGCTGTGGGAGTCTTCCTGCTGTGCCTCTGTGACTCCAATAGGATGGAAGACAGGTAACTGCACACAGGTTTCTAACCAATAAGACAGTCTGTTTACAAGCACTGCAATCAACAGTTTGCCTTGGAGGCTTGGTGGGGGGATAAGAAGGAGGGGGGGAGTCTGAGCAGATGCTGTAAAACTTACAGCCTCCTCTTTCCTCACTCCCCCTTCTCCAACTATAGCATTTTAATTTCAATGCACTTTAGTTTTGTAATTTCAAAGCCTTTTAGAAATTACACATGATACAATGGACAAGTTAAGCCTGATTTCCTGCTGAGATCCTGCTACTGGGGTGGCATCCCAGTGCCACAAGCACCTCTGTGGCCTGGACCACGTGACCAATAGCGAGAGGGATAGCAAGCAATTCCCTGATGTAAAGTCTGGACAAAATCAACTTTTCAGTGCTTCAGAACTCTACAAAATCTCAGTTAATAGAATTTGGGAACAAACAAACCAATTCTCTCTCGAGTCAGAAAAAATGGAAAAGCAAGGATATGTGATGAGAACAACACAGCGACACTAAAGTCGGTGCAAAGGAGTGAGGAAGAGGAGGAAGTGCTTTGAGCATCAGAGCTGAGATTCTTCTGCAAGCTGTGGTGAGAACTATAATACAACAACCTGTTTCCTTGTAATTCATGAAGTGCATGGGGGGATGCAGCATTCACCCACAGCCCATGAGAAAAAGGCACTCCTGCTGTAGTGTGTCAATGCTGAGAAGCTGTGATTTGGTAAGAAGTTTGAACAGAGAGCAAGAGAACCCTTGCTTTCAGAGAGAGAGGAAGAGGATCCATGCTTTTATACTGGAACAGCTCATTCTTAAAAACTGCACCCCATAAGCTAAAAGCACGGGAGGGACTTCACATTGCAAGCAGGTTCCAGGCAGACTGTTAGCCATTAAAATTAAAACCACACTGGAAAAGTTCACAGACAAATGTTTCCCATAGGAAAGACCCCATGGCATAGCAAAAGAGCCTCCTCTCCCTAAGTGAACTGAAGAAAGATTTTAGAAGTGACAAACTAACTAAAAATCCCATGTTATGTCTCACTACACTGTTGGTGGGATGGAAAAAAGGCTGGGTTGGGGGGAAAGGTGTTCTAAAGGTTTATTTTAGTTCTCATTATCCTCTTTTAATTGTGTAAATATTTTTTTTTTCCTTTATACCTTCTAAAGTTTTAAGCCTACTTTGTCCTTTAAGTGTTTTCTCCTAATCCTCAACTCATGAGTTTTCTTTTCCCTCCTGTGCTTAACTATAGCAGAGGAAAATGAATAAATGACTTCTTGTGGATGCTCTGGTGTTTGGCCAGCTTCAACTTGTCACACTTTCTAAATCCCCCTGTACCAAGAAGTTTGGTTCATAATTTGAGCCCCTGCACTTAAATTGTTTGCCTACTTCTTATATCCCCCTGTGTAACTCAGTTTTTGTTCAAATCATGCTGCATTTAAAGTCATAATCATCAATCATTCTGCAGATCAGGCTCAGGTGTAACAAAACCAAAGAACCCAAAAAATTTTGTAAAGAAAGAAATGCTGATATTTCCTGGATTTTTCACAGAAGAACATGTTTAATTATACAAACATTAAATATTTTTAAGTAGGAAAATAAAACTATTAATAAAATGCACATGATATACTAGAGGAAACTACACACCACACATTTTATATTAGATGCATAATGTAAGTTAAATTATTATATCTATAGGTGCAGGTGGCAGACACAATATCAAAACACACAGAAGGTGAAAAGGCATCATGATTCAATAGCCAATGGTATTTCTTACCTGGCAAAGAAGAATTTATACAACCCCACACTTCTCTCTGAAAAGTAAAAATGCTATTAAGCAAAAGCAAGTCTACAGAATATAAGAGTTTCTAGCAGATTCAAACCAGCAATTTCAGCATTTTTTCACTGGGTTTTAAATATCTGATTGGAGGAATTTTTATGTTTAAACATGTTTTAAAAAAGTGTTATGATAGAATTTGAGTACCATTTCCTTCAATAAGAGGGCTGCTAAGCACAGACTATGGAATCAGTAACAGCATTTTTGCAGATGCAGAACATAATGGAATTATCTGGAATACACAAGCCAGTCAACTCTCTCCATCAGTGTTCAAAGAACTAAACCGCAACTCACACATAGAACAAGATTTGTCTAAGACCTACAGAGAAGATAATTGCCCTAGCATTCCTTCCCACCAGCTTAAAAATACCCTAAACACACATAACCACACAGAAAACAAATTTAAAAAAAGAGTTTCAATCACACTGACACAGCAACCCATACTGTCACACAATGACACATCTGTCTATCATCACAGGAACTGATGACTTTCCAAAATTGCAATGGATCTGTATTCAATGATCTAACACTGTCCACCTCTGTATCTGTGGAAGTTTTCTACTTAGATAAGAGCCAAAGCAAGATCAAAAGAAGACTGTAAAGAGCTGCCACTTCTATGAGTTCCATTCCTTTGGTTCAGTTGACTTCCTTTATTTCATGAGGAGGTTAATGGTTGGACTCAATGATCTTTAGGGTCTTTTCCAACCTAAATGCATCTATGATTCTAAGAAAAAAAATCTCAGTCTTGTGTCGACAGTTACTTTTTTAATTAATACCAGGCAATATCCTTTCTATCATATTACTTGAAGGAACATACACACGCAATGCCTGTAACCAGTGCTCAGGAATACTGACAATCTGATTAAATTTAAACCTATCAGCTGATCTGTGAAATGGCACCAGAACACCTGTCTACCAAGACAAGAGATATCTGAGAACAGCAAATATGATATGGAGTTGAATGGTTAACTATTTTATATATAGAGATATTACCAGTTCAGTGATACTAACTTAAGAGCCACACTGGATAGCTGACTTGTCATTTATAAAGAGTTATAAAAATCATCGTGTCATTCTCCCCCTTTCAGATGATCTCCAATCCTGTCTTATCAGAAGCACTTCTCTACCATACAGATAAGATTCTACTTGTCTTATCTGGGAATGAAAGATAAAGAAAACCAGTACCAAGCCAAATGCTATTCATCACTTCAACAGGTTTTCACGACAGATTTTACTCATAGCAGGAGCTGTCTATAACTTTCTGAGACTTACAGCTATTGACTCACAGAAACTAAAAGCTGAAGGAACTTTGACACACAGAAGGAAAGGATCTATAAGCAAACACAGTCTTGTTGCTTATTAAATGTTATTCCCAGATTTACTGCTCCTACTCATTGCCCACTTGAGCTGAGCATATGTTTTAGGCTTGCTGCAAACAGTATTGATACTGTTCAGAAGTAACAGAAATTACCAGAAGAAACTACCAGAAGAAGACTGCAAAAGGGTGCCAAAAGATAAGACGCTAAAACTTACAATCGGAATGACCATACTTATCTATTCCCTGATTAGATTGTCCTTAGAAGAGGCAGCAGATTACACTCTTTTTTTAGTGAAACTAAAGAACTTTAGTGACACTACAGAACTTTCAGGAAACCATAATCTTACTTATCCAATAAAAGCTTTACTTCAGTTTCTCAGATAAGACCATAAACAAATTGGTGCAGCTATCAGGGCCTTCCTGTCTTAGCCCAAGACTTCATGGCTTTGTGCCATACATGCTGGAACGTATGATCTAATTTAAGTCACTATCACTAACATCCAAGTGACAATCACGCAGCACAGGTTTTTACAACATAGGTAAGATTTTCATTGCATTTTATAGCTTATACATGCCATCTCATTGCAAGGAACATAATTTATGATGGCTTTACAAAAAAAAATCCTACTTTGAGGCTTGAATCTCATTTGAAGAGCTTTTCTAGCAAGTCTTACCATTGATTCTGGACAATACTCAGGCGCTCGCTGCAGTAAGTGCTTCAAACGGGAGTCACTCTTAGAAGACAAAATCTGTTAGAAACAAAAAACATCTTAAAACATAGAGAATGTACGGGAACATCAAATACACTGTTTGACAACTTTGCCTAACAGTTAGTATGTACAGAATTCAAATTTAAGATTTCTTTTTATGTATTTGTGGTTTTTCAAGTATGTTTCACTTTTTATAGAGAAGCAATTTTTTCTGTTTAGAAGAGAATAAGAATTTCCTCCTCAAACATTTCAATCAGAAAGTTTCTACTGAATGTAGAAGGGCAACATTCACTAGAGGATTTTTGCTGCATATACCAAAATACTATACAACTCTATTTACTTAATTAACCGTCTGCTACATGTTACAAGACCTTAAGCAATTAAACTTAAAAAAAAAAAACCCTGAAGAAAGTAATTTCTGTAGAACAAGGTAGAACAAAACTGAGACTAGTTAAAGAGACAGTCAAAACTAACAGGGGAATGCATAGTGCCCACAGGCAAACTGAACACCCAGGAGCTCGCCAGACTGGATGGAATACAACTGAGGATGTTGAGGATGTTGTTCCTTTAGCAGTCTAATAAAGTTTTACTTCTAAATTAAAACAAGAAACTGGTCAACAAGAGGAATGGAAATGGATCTATTAATGTGTGATATGAAACTGGAAATGACATAACTGCAACAGATGAATTTTAGAAGGAAAAGTATATTTCAGTTTTATTCTAAATTTGTTCTACTCTTATTCTAACATGATAAGCTTATTGAAAGAAAATCAAAAAACAAGAGCACTTGTTTCAGAAACAAGAGCAAAAAAAGAACTGCATTAGTATTCTGACTCTTCTCAGGTCATAGAATAATAAAATAATTCTGGTTGGAAGGGATTTCAGGAGATCATTTATTCCAACCTCGTGCTCAAAGAAGGATCAACTATGAGATCAGACCATGGTGTCCATCTGCTTATTCTCTCTATCTGTCCAGGTCCCTCTAGATGACAGTCCTGCCATTAAGATTATCAACATTTCCTTTCAGCTTCATATAGCCTGAAGACTCAATGAGAGTCTGGTTCAGGTCATTAACAAAGATCTTAAATAGGACAGATCCCAGGGCAGACCCCTTTGGTACTCTACTTCTTATTAGCCAGGTAAAGTAGGACCCACCAACCTCTATTTCTGAGCCTGATTTTACAACTGATTTTTTACTCATCTAATTGTCCATTCCTCAAACCCGTATGATCCTAAAATGGATACAAATACATTGAGGGAATTAACGTTTAAAGACTTGCTACAGACAACACAAATGACATCCACACCTTTTCCCTCATCCAGAAATCCAGCCTTATTATCAAACCAGGTCAGCCAGGAATGATTTACTGACACTAAATCACACGCTGCCTTCAGCAACAGCTTCACATTTTTCCTTCTTCAGCCTGTAACTACTGCCATAAAATATCTTGTTGCCCCTGACATACTCTACGAGTCTCAATTCCAGCTGAGCTTTGTTGTTCCCTGTATAACCTTACTTGCCTTGGTAGAAGGTCTAAATTCCTCTTGTAAAACATTTCCCTGCTTCTACGGTCTCTATACCATATCCTTTCTGCACCAAAGCTTGTTCATTACTTCTCTCTTTATCCAAACCAAATTCCTGGAACATTAAGGTGTTTTCCTGGGAGCAGGGACGAACTGTCCTTATGCTTGGAGGATATGGATAGAGTCCTCTGGAACTGTATACAGATGAATGCTGCCAGGAAACTTATCAGTGTGAAACTTCTCAGAAATAAATTTAGGAAAAAAAAAAAAGTCAATTAAAAAAAGAGAGGCCCGTTTATTCCTTGCTGCAGTATCTGACACGCTTAATCAAATAATCGTGAAAAGAAAATGATACTAAAGCCAAAAGTGGAGTAATAATTAAGAATGCAAAATCATTAGGTGTTTGAATCATGTTAGTTGACACACAAATCTTTTTCAAAGATCTCACAGTAGCTGATTTACTGGTTAGCAGAATTCCTTACCCTAATCAAGCCTTTTCCCTTAACTGGCAGAATCCAGGGCAACATGACCAGGTGTCCTGTGCCTTTCACCCTAGTCCCTGGGCTCCTGTGCAGGGCCTCCCACAATACTTCTGCTGGTGTTCACATAGATGAGGAGACAATGGGTCAAAAAACCCCTTGTGATTCCTGCAACATCCTAGACCTGAGTCCCTGGAAGCCAAATGACCTTAGCCAGAGAGTCTCATCTGCAGATAAGTGCCTCCATGCCCTGCAGAATGGAGTGTTTCTCCAGGTGGTATTGTTTACAATCTGCTGGTTAGGCCAAGATGACTCCTCAAAAAACCTCGTTCCTCCTCTTCTGCTCTGAGACCTCAAATCTAATCTGCAAGTGCTTATCCAAAGACAGGCCAAGGAACTTCCTCCTCCTGTCAGCTGCACAAAATAGTTAAACTATAGAAGATGAAAATCAGTAAAATAACAGCAGACAGCTCCTTCAGTCAGGATGTTGGACTACATGAAAGGATCCCTCAGAAAATGATGCCACCAGCCTGGTGTGAGGTAGCTAAGCCAGCTCCTTATAGAATACTTTGAGGGGCACCAGTCCTGCTCCAGACTTGTTCTAGACCTCTCACCACTAAGAATCCTGATATGCTGATTATCCGAGTGGAGAGAGATCGTCCAGATGAGGCCAGATCAGAGTATCTTACATAACCCACAGAAAACTACATAATAATTAGAACCAGTATAGCAGAATTGGGATGGAATTTGACAGTAAAAAACTGGAGGCCTTTCATGAAGAGCCAACAGGAATTCACATGATAAGCTAGAAACTTCAAACCAGTGAAACACAAGAAAGAAATGAACAGATGATTCCAAATGCTGCATCAATGCAGCTACTAAATTCACCAATTTTTTAATATATACAGGAATGGATATCTTTCTCTTATATACAAGTTTGAACATAATTTTTAAGACTGAGTGCCACACTTTTTTTATAATGCCATGTTTAATTTTGCTTATCTGTATTCAAACAGATAAATTTATGCTGGAAGGGCTGCAAGAATTATTACAGGAACTGAGAGAATATCTTACACAAAGGGACTGGAAGACATTTCCTTGTTTGGCCTAGCAATATGAAAGCTGAAAGAAGATTTGGTTGTATTCTCTAGATATATCAGGGAGGGAAAAGTGCAATTTAAAGTGAAATTTTTTTTGTACAATCAGAGATAAATATAAACTTAATCATAACCAGGTTTATTGTTCAAACAGCCCCAAAGTCAGCAATGAAAACATGAAAAGAGGATGGGTATGATCTAAGGACACAACTTAAATATAAAAAATTGTGTCTACATCTATGTAGGTTTTACTGGTGTAAAATTCCTATGTAGATAAATAAATATAATTATACACGCACACACACAAAGCTGTACAAATTGCTACCCACAGGTATAAATCTAAACATAAATTATGGAAAAATACTTTACAAGCTTGAATTCAGAACAAAGAGCTTTATGAATAGAGTAAGTGACCACATTTTTGCTGCATTCACAGAGCCATTTATCATAATGGACAAATGGACAATACTGGACAAACAAGAACTGGAAGGAAGAAAGAATAATACCGGTATCTCGTTCTTCAGTTTGAACTCCCTAGAACTTAGAAACATGTAAGATTCATAAATTCTGTAAAACACCTTCACCCCTCTTGTTTCCCAATGTGCTTATCACTTCTTGACTAAATTGTGGCCTCAAGTTGGTATTTCTATTTCTCCTCAACTTCAGCAGAACCCATTTTCCACTACAAAAAGAAAGAGGACTATAGTTTTAAAACTTCCAAGTTCTCATTTTGATACCATTACATCTCACAATTCACACACAGCCTCCAGACAGAGGATCATTAGCTTACAAACTTAATGTTGCTACATCACTGTCTAAAGGCACAATTTCAACTCTGATGAAGTTAAACTTAAAATAGGCTTACCTGTTCACAGACATCACGGCACATTAAATTGTCCTTTGCATGGTAACAACAAGACAAGCCTGTGGAAAAGCGGGAGAGGGAAAAGGATTTTTAAAAGAATTGAAACAATTAACGATCACTTCTGAACACAAGTGGACACTTGATGTTCTATCAGGACAATTTTCTGGCCCACAGATGACCATGGGAAACTTTCCTTCCCAAAAACAAGAGAAAGTTTTCTTCTGAAAATGATGAAGATCTTTACAAGAAGTCTCACAGGTACCCCTGAACACTCACTGCCACCAAAATGAGATCTCACTCCCTTTCAGCCACTAGTCACTTTTCTGTTACTTGCACTAGCTTGGCACATGGTAAGTTCCTTCATGAGACAATGAATTGACATGCATGACATGAGACAATGCAATTTATTAATGCAGGGGAAACTTAAAAAAGAATAGATATGAAAAAGTAAACAAAAAACCCGCCAAAAATCTCTGTAGAGAATATGTGCCTTTGTACATTGAATCATCTCACAGAATCTGAAAGGTGCAAGAATCAGTTAGGAACAGGTGGTGAAGGAAATCAGAAAAGGGGCCTCTTTTCCCATAGCTGCTCATTGAACTCTGTGTTGAACCTTGGAACAAAACCACAAATCGTTTCACTAGTGATGGATGATTAAGACTGGATTTGCCTGATCGGAAGGAAGTCATAGAGCAAACACAGATATGAACACATCAAGTGTTAAAAAAAAAGAAAACACAAAAAAGAACTGTGTCGCCCTTGGTTTTACATGTTTTACTTTGCCTTCTGATGTCTTCATATGCCTTCTGATGTTTATAGAACTTGGAGCTGAGTTCTCACGCTTTCTCTTGTAAACAAAGAGATGTTTACATATTTGTCCTCTAGGAAGAGTTTCTTGAGTGATGGTGATGTTCACCAAAGAGATTGAAGAGGTGGTGACACCTTTGACCAATCTCTTGTCATTCTGTACAGTTGTATATACTGGAGTCAGAATTTGAAATAAAGAGAACAGAGAACATTCCTGCTGACCTCGGGCCTCGTCCTTTCATGTCCTATTGTGACAGAACTGGAGCACTAAGAAGTCATGAAACACTAAAGCTTAAAGCAGCATTTTTAGCATAATACTCTGCTGTGCTTTGTACCCCCTACAATTCAAATGTTTTGTTCATTCATGGTTAAGCTTGGCAAATATAAAAAGCATTGAACAATGCCTTAATATTTGCATCCTCACTTTCCTGTGTTTGGATCAGTGTTCCACAAAACACAGAAGTGTCCTTCAAAGCTTTTACTTCCATACACATCTTCACACACAACACACAGAGGATCATTTAACAGTGACAGATTTCTGCTGAGCTACATCTGAACTATGTATTGCACAGGTACAACAACAAAAAGTCTTTTGCACAACACTTTACTAAACAGATTTTGACTGAACCATCAAGAAGGAACTTGGGCATGAATTCCTTGCAATATTAGTAGGTTTGTCAATGGAAAGCTGGGACATATTCATATTCATATTCATGAATGTCATGTCATATTCCATTACACTAGCTTTTTACTGCCTCCCTCCTAAAACTAAGTCTCACCAGAAACCAAAACTATAGAACAATGAAATGCCCATAATGCCTTAGTGATTGCAGTCTTCTGCTCTAAAGCATTACATGTTCTGTATTTTCCATTCCTATGGTAACAGTGTCATCTATGTATTAAAAGGTGTTTTCCAATATCCGTCTTGTGCTGCCTTCTTTTTCCACTACTCTTTTTTGGTCCTGTCAGGAAGCTACAGACACACAGATTCCTAGAATGGTTTGGGTTGGAAGAGACCTTAAAGATCATCTAGCTCCAAGTCCCCTGCCATGGGCAGAGACATCTTCCACTAGACCAGATTGCTTATAACCCCATCCAGCCTGGTTTGAACACATCCAGGAATGGAGCATCCATCCTCTAGGAAACCTGGACATGACTGGCATTCTGGGCTGCAAGCACACATTGCCAAGACATCTGTGCGGAGCTATTTTACCACTATACTTCTCTTTACTAAATGTCTTGCCCTTACTTTTCAAAATACTCAATACCTTGTTCGATACCACTCTTCTACTGAAAGCAAGGAGTACGAGCCCTGGAACACATAGCCAGTTCTGACACTGCATACGGCAACCCAAGCGTCGGCTTTTACTCATTTGGACCATTTCAAGCTAGAATCCCGGGAATTCATCCTCAGGCAGCGTGACACCCGAAGGCACACATTCCGGCCCCGAGCCACGGAACGTCTGCCGGCCGGGATGCCGGAGATCCGGCCGCTGTGCAGGCTATGGAAGTGCGTCTCCCCGGCTCCGGTCCTGGCCGCAGGGATTCCGGCGGGCGCTCTCCCTCCCCGGGGAGCCGGCGCAGGCACCAGCCCGGACCGGCACCGGGACGGCGCCGCTGACGCTCCCCAGACGCGGCGCAGGTGCGGGGCGGCGTCACCGCTCTCCCCCGGCTCTCGCATCCCGTCCTGACCGCGGCCGGACAGGAGAGTCCCGCGGCGCCGCATCCCCTCGGGCGACACCGCCCCTGCGCCATGTTGTACAGAGGGACCCGCGGAGCCGCCTCCCGCCACCCCCTTCCCCGCGGTCGCTACTCACCGCCCGCCGCGGGGCACAACAGCGGGGCCGCCGCCAGGCACAGCAGGGCCCAGGGCCACCGAGCGGCCGCCGCCGCCATGGCCGGGCCTCGAACCCGCGCCGACCCCGCCCCGCGACCCCCGCCCGCCGTACTGACGGACGGACGGACGGACGGGCGGGATCTCCCGCCGGCAGCGCCCCCTCCGGCCGCCCCGCGCCGCCGCCCGCCGCGCCCATTGGCTGAGCCTCGGCCAGGCCACGCCCCATCGGCCGCGGCGCCCCGCCAGGCCCCGCCCCCGCCCGGCCACCGCGGACATTCCAGCGGGAGCTGAGGGCGGGGGCGCCCTGAGGGCGGCTCCTCCTCCTCCTCCTCCTCCTCCTCCTCCTCCTCCTCCTCCTCCTCCTCCTCCTCGGCCCGGCAGCGGGCTGCTCGCGGACACCCGTTCTGTGCTGCCAGGGCCGCAGGACTCCGCAGCCTTCCTTCCTCCCCGGCCCATGGAGCGGCAGGGCCATGCCTGGAGGGACGACTCGGGCTCGGTCTGAAAAGAGGACTGAGGAGAAGAGAAGAGGACGCAGGCTCTGTTGAATTAGTTTATTTCTATTTATATATAGTATTTGAATTATTAAGGTACTTCTAGACATCCCTTTTAGAGCACTGGTTGCAGCCTTACAGTACTTACAGTGGGCTTATGAAGAGAAGGGAGAGTGACTTCTTATCCAGGCAAATAGTGACAGGACCAAGGGAAACAGATTTTAACTGAAAGAGGAGGTATTTAGATCAGATATTTGGAAGAAATTCTTTACTCAGAGGGTGGTGCATTACTGGCACAGGTTGCCCAGAGGGGCTGTGGATGCCTTCTCCCTGACACTGTCCAAGGCCAGGCTGGATGGGGCTCTGAGCTACCCTGTCTAGTGGAAGGTGTCCCTGCTTGTGGCAGGGGGGTTGGAACAAAAATGGTGTTTAAGGTCCCTTCCAACCCAAACCGTTCTGTGATTTCTGTGATTGTAAGGCAACTTTATAGCAACGTTTCCTGCTTGAATTTACTTTGTGTATCCAGTGACTGTGAGGGAGAAGCGGCCTCTCTGACCCCAAGCACGGGCTAGGAAGGGGAATGACCTCTGGACTGGGAGGACAGAGGTGAGGAGGCTGTCACGGCTACACCTTGATGCTGATCCATCATCGGTGTCAGATTCAGTCCACAGGGTGTACAATTAAAGAGTCTATAGCTGAAGAAACCTCTGTACAGTAGGGCCACCACTGCAGCTTATTTTCCATGTAGAGATTGAGCTGCTCCCCCCCGCCCTTTTTTTTTTTTTAATTTTTATTTTTAAGAGTTAAAGGGAATTGTAAGTTATCCAATGAAGCTAAAATGAACTTAAGTTACTGCTCATGTGACTGTTTTGCCTTGGTCGTTCCAAGGTGAATGGATCAGCTTCTGACAACTCCAGGCTTTTTGGATGAGCACCTTAGCATCCCATGATCAGATTTTCTGGCAGTAGTAAAACAGGAAAATTTTTAAGAACCCATGGAATTCAGTGTCCCACAAACTGCTTTTCCTTTTTCCGGTTTAACATCCCAGCGACCTCCTTCTCCAAAGACAAGCTACCAAGCTAGTAAAGACTACATGGTCTTATATAGCCTGGAGAATCTGTAGAAACCCTTTAATTCCAATATAAAGTTATAAATGGTCCTAAAAACTAATCAAAACCAAACCAAGGCAATAAAGGAGAGCATCTCAATAATTTGAAAAAGTTTTGCTCTCTCTCTACACCAGTACAGAGTGATTAAAGTGTATTACTTCTTTGTTGACCAAAGCCACAAAAAATAACAGTACATTTAGTTGTATTTTAATTTGAAACCTTTTATCACTATGATTGTGAATTCAAGAAAGTGAAAAGTCTCAGCTGTAACCTGATTACCCAAAAGTCTTTTCAAATCGGAACAGAAATGATGCTGGTATGTGAGGTTATATGTCAGTTAAATACCTGGGCTTCCCCCAACAACCCAAGGTTACCTTCTGCTAATTTTTTAATTTGGGACTTTAAATTCACGGCGAGCCCACAAGGCGGCAGCAGATCCCAAAGGAAAACCAGCCCGATGGCTCAATTTGTGGGCTGGCTTCGTTTCTCTGAAGATACCGGCGGTCTCGAACAGCTTAGAAACATTTTTTCCCCCAGTAAAGCTAAAGGGTTTAATCTGCCTTAATTTTGGACGAGGGTGAACCGCTGTGCATCCTGCTTCCCCTGACTGCCACTTATGTGCCAAGTCATTAGTAGCAGTAATTTGTCCCCCAAGCAAACAGGCAGGTGAAAGATGCCGATTAAGTCTGACAATTCAAGGGTCGTTCGTTGTCACTCTAAGCCACCTCTTTAGTTCCAGATGAAATACTTGAGACCACTGAAAGTACTTCTTTCGCTTTAAAGCAGCGAAGTGGACTTCGAAATTATATCAGCCTCTAAAATTTGGCTTTCTGTAAGAGTGGCATGAAGTTTAAACTAATTGTTCTAGAAAGCAAAGACTTTTGTCCTTGGGAGTTTGGATGCTGAATCTGCAGGCTACTGTTTTCCAGTTAAACCATGTGCATTGGCATTTTCAAAACAGCATCTGTTTGAAATCGAGTCCTACCCAAAATTTAAGAATGAGAAGTGGAATTCTAAGACTTGAAATAATTAAACGCCTCAGTGTAAAGCAGTTTGCTACAAATATGCTGACAGCATAATTTTATAGTCTGGTGGCAAGACAGAAACTGTTCTTCAAGTGTTACATTGTTTTTTGCTGCTCCTGTCAGCTGCTGAGGGAAAAGGAATACTTTATTCTCTATGCTGTATTTCCTGTTGCCTAGAATATAACATTGTCTGCTCATTCAGCTGCACTTTTTGTATTACCTTGAATAATTAGTAGATCATATTTTGTGCTGAGCAGCATTTGATCCTGCTTTCTTATCCTAAAAATTGCTGAATATTACTGCATAGTTAATGTTGAAGTCTCCCTCAGCAACAGGTGAAGATTCTGATATAGTCACGGTCTGAGTTACTGGTCTAAACCCACATTCTATTGGAAGAGATCTGACATGATGAGTATCCCCTCAGAAAGTAAAATGATGCCACATTTTTCTTAAATCCAAATTGTCAATGTGGCAAATCTCTGTGTGTTTCGGCAAAGTACTTTGTGGACCAAAAAGTGTCCTGTATTTCACTAACACATTGTATCTCATTTGAGATGTGCAGTGTTGCTTTGCTGTAATCCTCAGGGTGTCTACATCTTGCAATTGGAAAGGTGCCTACAATACCTTGTGAACTTACCCTAATTAGCACTAATTTGCCTAATCTGTGTATCAACAACTAGATACCTGCATGATAAACCAGTGCCAGATTCCCAGCGTGAGTTGAATCGTTTTCCTGTGCTGGGGCTTGTTCGGTTGGATCTCCAGGCTGGAACCAAGGTTGGGCTTTACAGCTGCCTCAGATGTGTCTGGGCAAACTGAGAGGAACTGTGGGACCAGTCCTGGGGCTGTCCCTAACAAGCTGCTAGCTAGTAAGTGAGGCTGTTGCCTGTTTCTTCGGGCTAAGCATGGTTCCCACAACAAAGCCCCTTTCAAAGAGATTTTTTTCTTTAACGGGCAAACCTTCTTGTTCAGGCAAAGTTTAGCGACTGTATATTTTCTCTGTTAGATCTCAGCCAGCATTTTCCACCTGACTTTCCAAATAATTAATATGAATAAGAAAGATTATTTTCAAATTACTTCTTCATCTTTTTTTTTAAAAAACCCAGAAAACTAGATTTATATTAAAAGGAAAAAATGTTAATACAAAACGTGGTTTTGTTAAAAATGTTAATACAAAAGGCTGCTATTACACATCAGAAGCATTTTGCATTTATGCTGATAAAGAATGCTGTATATAAAGCAACACAGATGTGAAATTAAAGCCAATAAAGACATACATTTATGCTGAATATGTCTGCAATTAATTTTGAACAAGTTGAACATATGGTGCATATTAGAGTTCATAAACTCTTGCCATAGGCAAATTATTAATGTTGCATACATCAAGTCTGGAAGGACAGCCAATTGAAAGTGATTAAATTATTGAATAATATGTAACTAATTAAAATTTGCTGTGAAGGTACTAAAGAAGTAAATAAGATTCTGTCATCATCAGTGAGCATAAATTAAGAAACGATTCTATTGTTTTAGAAAGGAATTTGATCTCATGTTTGCTCAGAGATAGTTTTGGTGTTTGTAAACCTACTATAAGAAATCTGGTTCTGCTTCACATTGCATAACTTTTCTCAGCAGACCAAACCACATGAAACTAAAGTTACCTGTCAGTCTAAATTTTAAGTTCCTGAAATCTGTTACAGGGTTAGAGCTGTATCTGTTTCTCTTCAAATGAGAATGCTGAGTGAAGTAAATACACTTCTTGGTAACAGAACTTATGAAATGGATAATTTAAAACCAGGCTGTGCACTGATGGGAGCATCAAGACCATTCATTCTCTTTGACAGAGAACTTCATTGGTGAAGTGTAATTACTACGTCCTTCCATGCTGAAGAAGGTGATTCTAAAAACAATGCTCAAAGAAATCACTAAGATACATGTCTGCTATTTAGCCAGATGCTTCTTGCTCTCTATGCTGCTTTGTATGCTCTGCAGTCTCTGTATTGTGAGTTATAAAGGGTGCTGTGTACTTTGTATAATGGAAGTATGTATTAATGGATCTGTAACAATTTGCTGCCTTCAAGACCACTACATGAGGGCAGGGTTGCTAGAAAGTGTCTGGAGTACCTTCATGTAAAAGACCCTCTAATTGGACAGATAATTTCAAAATGATTTCTAGAATAACATTGGGAGATTGATAGAAGAAGAAAACCATTTGATTTTCAGTTTGAGAAGTTGGAAATGAGGGGAATTGCTCTGGCAGGTCCTGGAGTTTGAGAATGTGGGAAAAGAGTGTTTCAAATGAAATCATGTTCAGCCCAGTCAAATCTTCAACCATTTAGATCCTAAGGATCTGAATCTGAAACTAAACTCAAGCCTGGCACACCTGTGCCATAGCAGAGGTGGACTTTGCTTATGCCAGTTGAAATCCTATCTTCTTGCTGGCCTTAGCTCACCATCCAAGAGGACAAATAACAGCATTTAGCTAGTGATGACACATCCATGTGTCATCTGTGTCTTTGGATACAGATAAAATGGATATTAATTTTGCTTTTCAACTCAGGCTTCAGTAGCAGCAGTGCATCTGCCAGCATTTCATAAGCATGGGCTGGAGATGGAAAAGGATGTGTTGAAGAACACTGAGAATACCATATGGAAATTCTTCTGTGGATTATCCCACTGAATCATCTAATTGTGTATAGGGTTAGTTACTTCTCCATATGGTGGTTAAGGACCAAATTGCTGCTGGAATGTTTTCCAAAGGTTATTTTTATGTTTTTCTGTACTATGGAATTGTGTTCAAAAGTACATCATAACCTGCACCTACAGTGAGATATTTTAAAGAATCCAAAGAGCCTTATTCTTTTCCTTCCATGCTTTAGCAGCTATAATTCTCTCTCAATTAGTAATCTTTGAAGGACTGTATATAATTGATTCACTACTATACATTTATTTCCATATGAACACAGTCTGCAAATTTTGCAGGAAGGGGTGTGGGCGGTATGAAATCATTTGTGCTGCTAATTGACAATTGTGCAGTTGCTTCTACTTTCAAACAGAAAAAAAAATCAATGTAGACTGGCAGGTTAAATAAAAAAGGAAGAGGAAGGCATAAAATTCCATTTTTTGCAACTAGTTTGTGTCATACTATTTAAATCAGTCCTAGTTAAACTGATCAGTTTAACTACAATGAAATACTTTTATTCTTGCTATTCCATAAATTAGCTATCAAATTCTGTCAAGATGACATTATAGTTACATGAATTACATATCAGTGCCTATTCCCATCTGTACCTATGCTTGAATGACATGAACGAATTAGGGTAGAACTTTGGTAGTGTGCATTAATTCTGAATACTTCTCAAAATGCTTTAATAAAAATTTTGAAAGATGCCTTATTTATCCTAGATTATGTTGCTGTTTGTAATAAAAATACATATAGATATGCATAATTTACATATTTCAAGTGAAGGAAGTTATTTTGAGAACTCTGATGTCTTTGCTAGGAAAGGAGAAACAATGTGTCTGGGAAGAATGAAGAGGGGGAGTCGTGCACGGGGACAAGGCAGTGGTGTAGTGGTGAGAGCAAGAGCTGTATAAAGAAATATAAAATTGAAATTGACTGCTTGGAGACACTACATACACTTCATGCTTCAGCTGCCCGAGTTCCTTCAGCAGACATGTCTTCCTACATCCTTAGCTGGGCCATCCTCCAAAGCTCAGCTCCTCCAGAGCAGCCTCTCAAAAATATGATGAAGCCCATCACATAGCGTCTTAAAAGGACAAAATTAAACAGTAGCTTGGTTTAAAAGTGTTCTTACAAGTGCCAAAAAGGAAAATCAAGTAATAATTTGCTGATGTCACAAATTAAATAAGTGATGTTCTTTATGCATACCTGTATACCTTACACGCACTCTTTGTTGTTTTAACTCAGCACATATGGAGGACACATTAATTAAATGAAAACTGGGGAAGGGGCAATGTTATTAAGTGTGCTTTATCAAGCTGTACTGATATCTTGTATGTTTAGAAGTGCCAGAGCATTTTCAAAAACAGAACCAAAATTTTATCTATAAAACAACTTCCAGGGTCTGAAAGCTCTCTGGTATGTTTTTTGCTGTTCTGTATGTCCTAGATTTGAAGATATGGGGAAAATAGTGAAACACAATTCTAATCGGTACTTTAAATTCTTCTGTGATTCCTAAAGAAAAAGCTGTCTTTAAATGAAAGTGTATTTATAGTAGTTAGAAATTGAGTTTCATGATGGAACAGAATAGAATGTGCAAGTGCAGCAAAGGGTGCAGCCTTAGTGTAATGACCAAAGCACAGAGACCTTAAGTGTAATTGCAGCCACCCATTCACACACAAGCATCCCCTCTTATCCCCCTTCCCCTTTCTTTTCCTATGCTTGTTCCTTCCCTTCCTCTCTCTCCCCACCTTTGGTTCCTCCCCTAAATGTACTGTGGCAAGTCCAGCAGGAGATGCAGAGAGCCTCTCCAGCAGCAGGATCATCAGCAGGGGTTCACATGTGGACAGCAAGGCTGATGACTTTCCCAGGGCACCTTTGGGACAAGGGCTTCATTCCTCTTACTGGAGTACAGGGATCCTCCATCCTGCCTCTGTGCTTCTTGTATTTGTGGGAATGAACTGTTCCTCACATCAGCCGACATTGCACCAAATAATATAACCCACTCTCTGATCTCTCTGTGTTACCTGCAGGCCCAAGGAAACCAGGACACATAACCAGGTAATTGTCTCTGGTTCACCAGCCTTGTGGCAACCAGGCTGAGGTCCTCTTCTTTGTACAGGACATGGGGGATTTTATAGTTATGCTAGGAAATCAAAATGGAGAAAAATGAGTTATCAAAACTATTAAAAGCCACTCAGAATATAACTCAAAGGACATATGCAACAATGGCAGTAAAACAAGTTAAGAAGACCCCCAATAAACAGAATAACCCCAACAGCTGAAAGCAGGCCACATGTCTAGTGCTAGTGCACTTGTAGAGATTTTGCATTCCTTAACCTTCCTCTTGCATTCCCTGAATTTTTCTCTGAGGAGCAGATTATCAGTCATGTATCCCTGTGGATATGCAGCTTCTGAAATCTTACCTATGAGTGAAACATGATGTGTTAAAGAACAGTGTGAGATTTTGAAGGTACTATTTCTACAAAAGGCCTAAAGACTCCATCTTGCTCCTAAAAAGATGCAAAAGCTGCAAACAAAGCAAACTTATTCTTTCCAGAAGGCACCAAGGGCATGCTTCCAGGTGCAGTGCAGGTAAGGGAACAGAGCACTCAGGCACATGGATTTTCTGGCTGGTGAAATTAATGTTTGTTATTTTTATCCTGTTTATTATTGTGACAAAATGGTTTTTGTATTAGTAGTGCAATTCTAGTATTGCTAGTTATTAACTAGAGCACTTACTCATTGGCAAGGCATCCCTATTCCACTTACGGATTTAGAAAAGCTCTAATTTTCCTTTTTCTTTTTGACTCACCATTATGAAATGTTCTTGTTACTGCTCATTGAATAAGAGCAAATGCTCATGTGTCAATGTGCTGATGTGCATCAAAGCCATCAGCCAAAACTGATGTCCAGAAATTTTGCTAGTACCATTTAGTGCCAAGTCTAGGATTGTTTCTAACATCTGATCAGTTCTTTGTTCAGGAATGTGTAAATGCAAGGCCTAAAATTAAGGTAAGAGTACTTCAAAATGAAAGTTTAATTAATATAGATTTGAAGTTAGCATTATTCACATTCAATTGATCAATATTATCTATTTAATACCAAATCAGGGACACAGAAAGGCTGAAGTGCTTTCAAAAGAAAGAAGAAACACTCTTGCTTTCAGCAGAGCAGAAATGCTCTCACAGGGAGTGGCAGATTATTCTATCCTTGTTAATTAAACCTTGACATTATCACTGAATGTCTTGCGCTGAAAAGGACCATAAGGATTATCTAGCTCCAACTCCTAAATTACTAGAAATAATTAATTCCAAACTGTTAAAAGTAATTAATTCCAAACTTCTAGAAGCTGATAGCTATCTGACTGTGTCACTCAGGGAGAAAAAGTGAGACAAGTAGAGTATTGCCTTCAGATTAGTCCAAGGTGGTTCGCTCTTCACAGGAATTAAAAAACCCACCTGAAGTAGCTGGGACTTGGTGTTATTTTGGCAGCTTGTGAAGGATTGGGAGTGTACTGAAAGATTGGGATGCTGGACAGTGATTCTTTTGAAGAGGAGGAAATGAAAGAAATAAGAATTTTCATAACAATAATTTTATTTTGATTGTTTGGGGGAAAAAATCCACCCTGAATGAGTCATCCAACATTATTTTGAGTACCACCATGACAGCAAGCAAAAGTCAACAAGTATTTTGTTGCAGACAGGTTGTGGCAAACATAGGTGATTTTCCTTCACAAGAAGAGAGGCAAAGAAAATTGGGTTGGACATAGAAAACACCTTTCTAAAGATAAGGCTAGTGAAGTATTGGAATATAGTGCCCAGGGAAGTTGTAGAATATCCACCAGAAAAAGTCAAGCAAATCTTTCAGAAATAGTATATGCAAATGTTTACCAAGCACATGGATACGGCTTATCTCCCTTGGGAGGGGTGTGAAAGCTTTGATGATTTCCAGAATCTTTTACAGGCCTGTTTTCCCCCTGAATCTCCATACAGTCCTACCGGCTTTATATGGGGCCTTCCCAAACAGGGCAGAGACTGCTGTGAGAGGCTTTTTTGGGCATCTGAAGTGCTCATGGGCAAACGTGGAGCAGCTGGAAGCACTCTTCTGGCTGGTCCTTTGCCAGTGACCACCTGTAAGTGTGTGCTGGAAGTGAAACCTAACAAATGGAGCTGCTGAGATTCTTCAGCCTTTCTGGGGATAAAAACTCAAAAGTTTCATTTTCAACCTCAGAATAAGATCTGATCACCTCGAAAGACAGCACAAACAAAACTGTTTCATCTCTATGAAATGGTCTTCATTTGAGAACATTTTCTACATGTCAAGACTCATCTCCCACGTTCAAAACCTCCTAATTTTCATCCCTTTCTAGCACAACTCCTTGCTGCCTATCCAATTTTCTGTGTAACAGCTTTTTGTATTTTAAGATATAGTAGAAACAAACAGGGATTGCGTATCACAGATGTTATGCCCTCAAATGCTTCCAAGGAGACAGAAATTGAGGATGTTTTCTACTTCACTTACCACATATTTGCAGGAGGAATTCTGTTTGCTCTTGCCTTGGGCAGGCTCCCCATATGCTGCAGTGCTGTATCCACAACCACTGCAGCAACCTCCTGACACCACCGCTCTGCTCCATAAGGGCCTTTCTCAAGAAGAGCTAATGAAAACAGTCTGTTCTGGTAATCAGACCCAGAGGAATTAGAGATACTATGAAAGAAGTGAGACATAACAGTGTAGAACTAATTCCAAGAAAATTAGTTATATATCTCTTCCTTTCTCTGTTGCTACTGCAGATGCTTGAGCGTATGACTGACGACAGTAAATCTTGGCAAAATCTGTGCTCTGAGTAAAGTATAGTTATAGAACTATTTTCTTCAGAAGAACATGTAACAGAGGTCTGAGAAAGCACAGTGCAGAAAATTCATAGCTAAATAAAATTACCTCAAAAGATAATATAATTACCTTTCCACACTTATGCAGTAGTTTATGTGTTTTAAGGTAGGATGTTACAAAATTGAATAATATTTTATTTACAACTTATATTGATTATTTTAAGCAACTATTTATTTAAATTAAAATATTAAAATACTTCCATAACAATTTAAATTATTCTTAAAATGATTGTTCAATTATTTTATTATGTAACCTTAAATCTCAAGAGGGAAGATCAGGAAGGTTTTGAAAAAGCATTATGAATAAAGGCAGTTTAGATTAAAAATCTTTTCTAGTAATATTTATTATTTAATGAGAAATTATAATTGCTAGATTTCTGCATCACAGTTTTTATAATCACCTCAGCCATCAGCACTTGTAATTAAAAACCTTTTGGGAAGTACAATGCAACAGAACAGATATCAAGGATTTCATCACAGTCTTTTTATCCTCCTCAGCCTTTTCTATGTACAAGTGAATGAATCATGAGCCATGTCATATCAATTGTGAGGTATTAGAGTTAAGGTAGTAGGACTTCTGATGAGATTGCTCTATTATTCTTGAAACTAAATACCATATAGTGTTTTATGCCCAACATGAGATGTCCAATAAATGCTACATATTCCTCACAGCAGATTTATTAATTTTGAGAACAGGTTATTTTTAATTCAGAATGTGTCATTAAAGGGATTTTTTTTCAAATAATAAACATTCTTTACTGAGGTCAGCAATGCAGTGACACAATTAACAAAGATATAGTTATTTTTTAATGCCTACGTGTTGTTGCTTGTTTACCCTCTGATCCAAACATTTTAATATGTGGATATACAAGACCACTTGCAACAAAAAGTAAAAAATTTAAACAGCTGTAAATTATCAACTGCATGTAGTTAAACCGTGACTCATTTTCATTGCAGTAAGGTTAAATTTGTACTGCAATTTCTTGTGTCATGTCTGATGCAATCAAACCTAAAAGAAAAAGGAAATTCTTCTCATTAACTTATGTTACCATGCTTGCATTTGAAAAGAATTTGATATATCAGCAGTGAATCAGTAAATCTATCGGTAGAGCTACTAACCAACTCCAGTGTTTATTTTAAGAAAAAAAAAAATCAAAACATATTCCTTGTTCCTTGACAAATGATCCTTTTTGTGCCAATGACTATGAACTCACTGATCAGTGAGAGATGTATACTATCAAATCAGTTCCTTCTGGGTCTTACTGTGAAGAGCACTTTTCTGTTTCACCAGCTGTCTTGGTTTAACCCCAGCCCTACACAGCCACTTTCTCACTGCCCCAGCAGTGAGGAGACTTGGGGGAGACTTGGAAGGGTAAAGGCTGGAAAACTCATGGATTGGGATGAAGACAGTTTAATAGGG